>JAODXP020000406.1:15000-18286 GCA_027497455.2 Sardinella longiceps | reverse complement strand
ACACACACACGTATGCACGCACGCACGCACACACACACATACACACACACACACAATCTCATACACAGAAGAACTGCAGAACAGACACGGTGCACAAATAGTGCACGGTGCATTTGTGTGTATGTGTGTGTCTGTGTTTTTATAGTATATGTGTGTGTGTGTGTGTGTGTGTGTGTGTGTGAAGTCAGTCCAGTGACACAGCAGAGTCCTATTCTAAGCCACTCTTCCAAAGGTTCTATCATCTCCACAGGACAGCAGGCTTTTATGCAGAATACTCAGTCAGAAGCTACTGTAAGACAAGGACGGCTATGGCGCTCCATAAAACCGTAAGCACTGAAGCAGACCATTAGCTCTGCTTTACAAATGAAGAGAAGCGCATTAAACGCCCCAGTGACTTACACCAGTCAGGCCTATCAAGGGCTAAATGTCACGGCAGGCACTCAAGCACCTTCTGGTTAATACATATAAGTAATTCATTCTGACCACTGGGCATGTGTGTGTGTGTGTTTGTGTGTGTGTGTGTGCTTGCACATGTGTTTATGTAAAGTATGTGGGCGAATGTGTGTGTGATGTGTGTGTATGTCTGCACATATGTGTTTATGTAAGCTATGCGTGCGCATGTGTGTGCTGAATACTATGTGTGTGTGTGTGTGTGTGTGTGTGTGTGTGTGTGTGTGTGTGTGTGTGTGCGTGCGTGTGTGTGTGTGTGTAGGCAGCCTGTCTGTCACATGCTAGCGAGTTGTCAGCCGTGGACACAGGGCTGACACACGCTGAAACGAGAGCGCTGTTCCGCATGCACTACCAGACAGGCTTGTCGTTCACAGGAGACGGAAGAAAGGATGGGGGAGGAAAGAGAGAGAACAGGGAAAGTGAAGAGAGAGAGAGAGAGAGAGAGAGAGAGAGGGAGAGAGAGAGAGAGAGAGAGAGAGAGAGAGAGAGAGAGAGAGAGAGAGAGAGAGAGAGAGAGAGAGAGAGAGAGAGAGAGGAGAGAGAGGGAGAGACCAAGTGTTTTGTTGAAAACAAATGAGCAGTCAACATTAGAGGTATGGATACACACAAACACAGACATACACACACACACACACACACACTCTCTCTCTCTCTCTCTCTCTCTCTCACACACACACACACACACACACTCTCTCTCTCTCTCTCTCTCTCTCTCTCTCTCTCTCTCTCACACACACACACACACACACACACACACACTCTCTCTCTCTCTCTCTCTCTCTCTCTCTCTCTCTCTCACACACACACACACACACACACACACACACACACACACACACACACACACACACACACACACACACACACACACACACACACAAAATCTGTGACATCCCCCCTCGTTCTGGCAGGCTGTGTCTATTAAAAATCAGCATAGAAAGCAGAGAGCTCCCCTCCAGTCAGTGTCTGAGAGAGAGTAGGACTGTGTGTGTGTGTGTGTGTGTGTGTGTGTGTGTGTGTGTGTGTGTGTGTGTGTGTGTTGTATGTGTGTGTGTATGTATGTGTATGTGAGAGAAATGAAAACAAATATAAAGTGATAGACTGAGAGAGAAAGAGAGAAAAAGAAGTGACAGAGAGAGAAAGAGAGGAAGCCAGAGGGGAGTAGAGAGGGAGAAAGAAAAAGAAAAAAGAAAGAAAAAGAAAGTGGAGGTAGAGAGAGAGAGAGAGAGAGAGAGAGAGAGAGAGAGAGAGAGAGAGAGAGAGAGAGAGAGAGAGAGAGAGAGAGAGAGAGAGAGAGAAATGATGAGAGATTGCAGATCTAGATTGCTCTCGTCCTCAGGGTATTTTACAACCTACCGACTCATAATTAAAAGTAATGTGAGCATATTAGCATATATCTTCAAGTGCGCGCACACACACACACACACACACACACACACACACACACACACACACACACACACACACAGATAATGAGTCTATTAGCATATTGGCATACACCTTTCGCTTAGATACACTCTTATGAGGTCATCACACACACACACACACACACACACACACACACACACACACACACACACACACACACACACACACACACACACACACACACACACACACACACACACACACACACACTGTGAGTCTTTGACAAAGCTCAAGAAGGCTAAACTTCCCTGTGTCTTTGAGAAACGTGGCCAATGGTAGGCTAACAGAAAAAGGTGTAAGATATTTCTAGTCACAGACAGAGAGAGAGTAGGCTACTATAGACATGCTCTGAACAGGTGTCAACACGGACACTTCAAAGACCTACAGCGTGGCTCCTGCAGCGTAAGATGCTATTAGCCGCGGGGTGTAATTATGGCCTAATTAAGAAGCCGTGGGAGGCGGGCCTAGGGTCTGAGCTGGGTGCTGGGGTTCTCATTGAAGAACAACGGATCCTCTCAGCGCCCAGCTAGAACATGCAGGGTTCCGCAAACAGAACGTCTTGAGCCCAATGTCAACATGGGAAGAGGATAGTGATATCAGTGTGGATAACTCCAATGTCCGCAGTGAACACACACACACACACACACACACACACACACACACACACACACACACACACACACAAACCAATTTTTCGGATGCAGGCTAAATTATATTCTGAAATTTGATTTGCTATATACAGGTAATAATATTCAGGCAATACTATAAATATAAATATATAAATATAATTGTTCAGGTATAAATATTCAGGTAATGAAATAAAATTGTGCTTGCTCATGGTCAATCAAATCCATAATGCTGGAGTTGCCCTAAAGCGCTCTATGTTTCTTTTACCTCAACTGCATGAGCAGCTACACTGTGGAGATGCCTTCTGCAGGAATACAGAGTGGCCCAGTGCGCCAACCCAAACACACACACACACACACACACACACACAAACACTCCCCTGTTTGTTTAGTTTAATTGAATTTTCCAATTATGTTTGTCAGACAGTCTCCCTCTGCCACCTCAGGCTGTTCTGTTCAATGTGTGTGTGTGTGTGTGTGTGTGTGTGTGTACAAAGTCTCCAGCACGTTATCGGCTGAATGAAATTAGCTCAGCGGGCACTGAAAGAATTTCTTCTTTGGGTGATAAGAGCTGACACTGTCACCACGGCCAACAGGCCAACAGGACCATGGGAGCACACACATACACACACACACACACACACACACACACACACACACACACACACACACACACACACACACACACACACACACACACACACACGTCAACTATGGGAGCACAGAGCACACACATAAACACACACACAGGTCACCTATGGGAGCACAGAACACACAAGAGA
>JAODXP020000406.1:0-2500 GCA_027497455.2 Sardinella longiceps | reverse complement strand
AACACACTGAGTAAAAAACAACATGAGGAAATTGCCATACAAAATGGAGACACATGGAAAAGCCACTTCGAAAACCTATACAGTAAATGTGGCTTAAACCAAGAACAAAACCAATTATTAACAAAATTGACCAAATTGGAAAACACAATTTGCAAATATCAAAACCCTCTAGATTACCCAATTTCAGAAACAGAATTGAATGAAAAAATGAAAGACCTACAACCAAAAAAGGCCAGCGGGCCTGATGGCATCCTCAATGAAATGATAAAAAACTCAACCCATAACCTGCGTATGGCTATTCTAAAACTGTTCAACTTGGTTCTGAGTGTTGGACACTTCCCTGATATCTGGAGCAAAGGTTTTATTACACCCCTTTTCAAGAGTGGAGACAAATCTGACCCCAACAACTACAGAGGCATCTGTGTAAGCAGTAACCTGGGGAAGTTATTTTGTAGCATTTTGAATAAGAGAATCATTCACTTCCTTACCGAGCACAATGCCATAAGTAGAAGTCAAATTGGTTTTTTACCTAAATGCAGAACATCTGATCATATTTTTACCCTTCACACCCTGATTGACAAATATGTTCACCAAAACAAAACCAAAATATATGCCTGCTTTATAGATTTCAAAAAGGCTTTTGATTCAATCTGGCACAATGGATTATTCCTCAAACTTATTGAAACTGGCATGGGTGGAAAAGTATATAACATCATAAAAACAATGTATACAAACAGCAAATGTGCAATTAAAATTGGAAACAAACATACCAAATTCTTCACTCAAGAAAGGGGGGTGAGACAGGGCTGCCCATTATCTCCCACCCTCTTTAATATATACATAAATGAATTGGCTACAAGGCTTGAGCAGTCTGCATCACCTGGCCTTTCTTTAGGTGACACAGAAATTAAATGTCTCCTCTATGCAGATGATCTGGCCTTGCTGGGGCCAACACCTGAGGCTCTACAGCAACACCTAGACGTCCTTTACAAATTCTGTCAGACCTGGGCCCTGACCATTAACCCACAAAAAACAAAAGTAATAACTTTCCAACAAAAATCCAGATGTCAGGGAAAGAAATTCACCCTTGGTAATGATACAATTGAAAACACAAAGCATTACACTTACCTTGGGCTGAAAATCAGTTCAACGGGAAACTTCAATTTAGCCGTGAGTGATTTGAAAGAGAAGGCAAGAAGAGCTTTCTATGCCATTAAAAAATCTTTCCAAATTGACATTCCAATTAGAATCTGGCTCAAAATATTTCAATCAGTCCTAGAACCAATCGTACTATATGGCAGTGAAGTATGGGGTCCTCTCATGTACAATGGATTTGAAAAATGGGATAAACACCCAGTTGAAACCCTGCATGCAGAGTTCTGCAAGAGTATTCTCAAGGTGCAGAAAAACACTCCCAACAATGCATGCAGGGCTGAATTAGGCCAATACCCTTTATTGATTAAAATTGAAAAAAGAGCCATAAAATTCTTTCAACACCTAAAAAATAGTGACCCCAACTCCTATTGTTTTAAAGCTCTGGAAAGCCAAGAGATGAGTGCACGAACAAGCCCCCTTGTCCAGCTGGTTTTGAGGCTCACAAGAAATAATGAATCTACAAACACCACCACTAAAACTACTAAGACTCAGCCTCAAGACCTTGCCACCCTTGCCCCAACAATTCAACCAAACAAATTGATTCACACAGAGAAGCAAAATTACCTATCTTATTGGACTAAAGTAACACAAACCCAAAACAAACTCCAATGTTATTTGGCCTTAAATAGAACATACACTGTGGCAGAATACCTTTCTACAGTGAAAAATAGCAAGCAGCGCAAATCCTTGACTAGGTACAGATTAAGCAACCATACCCTAGCCATTGAAAAGGGCCGACATAGGCAGACCTGGCTGCCTAGAGAAGACAGGATTTGCACCCACTGCAACCAAGGTGCCATCGAGACAGAATACCATTTTCTCCATGAATGCTGTCAGTGGGAAGATATAAGGGATCAATTCTTTCCAAGATTTAAAACTATATACCCACACTTCCATCAACTTACTGAAAACCAAATTCTTGCAATACTATTGGGTGAGGAAAAAGAAAGTGCACAAGTTGCAGCAAGATATGTAGACGCTTGTCATATAAAAAGAGAATCGCTCCATCTGTGAAACACCATGCCACACACATGCACAGACACAGTCCCACACGCACACACACACACACACACACACACACACACACACACACACACACACACAAATACACAAACATACTCACAGAAATACACACACACACACACACACACACACAGTATACTGTACCTGATGTTACCTGATGTTTTGTCATTAATTTACTATTGTCCTTGATGTACTGATTACCTGTACAACTGACAGCTTTGGCAATATGAAATGTATTTTGTCATGCCAATAAAGCTCTACTGAATTGAATTGAATTGAGAGAGAGAGAGAGAGAGAGAGAGAGAGAGAGAGAGAGAGAGAG
>JAODXP020000405.1:0-18012 GCA_027497455.2 Sardinella longiceps | reverse complement strand
TGCCCTATCCTAGAACTCTTGGCGTATACCCTAGTGGTAGCAAATAGATGTTCTCAGCGAGTATGTCAAGCCATAGCCTGGCTTTGGCCATCCCCTTTGTCTGCGGTTTAGCTTCATACAAGGGTCTGGCATTTCACCATTGACAAATGATTGCAAGCTGGAGGTGTGAACTGTAGAAGTTTGAAACGATTAAATCTGATTTAATCCAATCGCTAACATTATGCACCAGCTTGGTCGTGAAGTAAGCTATGCTACAACATCAGAAACGCGATGTTATACCTCACAACTCCCTTTCCTGCTTGCTTTTTAATGCGGTATGGAATTGATCTCTGCAAACGATGCCAATGGCAGGAATGCCAGACGGAGTCGTGGAGGGAAATCATTATTGAGTGGAGCTACATAGGAAGGTAAAGCCAGGCTAGTTAAGCCATGAGCCATAGGCAATCTTTGTATTCGGACATTCTATATTCAACATTCTATATGGACAGGGAGTAAATTGGGGGGTTTAGTGCTGTTTGAATCGTCTGCTTCGTTCGCTGAGTTAAAGCTAAAATTGGAGTTTGCAGTCTGCACTGAGACAAAAATGCTCTTACCTACATATGTGACTCCAGGTAAGACTGTGAATAACCCAATTTAGTGAGTTAGCAAGCTCACCAAATTATCAGTTTGGCTGAATTGTGCGCACATCTCATAGTCAGAAAATGTTGGAAGTAGCTAGTCAAGTCAAATAATTTTACACAGGCAAAATAATGCCTTGGCATTTATGAACTCATGTGGTCTCATAAGTTTTTGGTAATGTATCGATACTTTTATTCAAGTGGGATTCTCAAATACATTAAACAAGACTGAAGAGGGACAAAAAATAATTGGTGAAATGAATGACCTTTTAAAGAATTGTGTTTGGCAGCACAGTGAGTGCATGGGTGTGCCGGGATAAAATGTTTATGCAACCTGGTAGATGGCAGTTGAAGTTGCGACAGTTACATACAGGATACATGACTTGCAGCTGCCACTGTTTGACCTTCTCCTGTCAGTTACAGAAAAATATGTTTGGCCCTTTCATCCCTAACTATGATAAGGCAAAGACCTTGGTCCTTAATTACTATATTTGTCAACATTTAAAACAGGTCATCTTAGAAGGTTTTAAAATAGAAGTTAATGTATTGTATGAGGAAATGTTTTAAAAGTGCAATGTTAAGTTTAAGATTAGTTATGTGCCTTAAGCATAAGCATGTAAGCTTAATATACTGTTTAACATTATGGCCATTGCTTCAAAACCATGCAAAAAGTTGTGATGGTGCGTACTGTACATCCAATTAGTATAAGTG
Source organism: Sardinella longiceps (assembly GCA_027497455.2). Lineage (NCBI taxonomy): Eukaryota > Metazoa > Chordata > Actinopteri > Clupeiformes > Clupeidae > Sardinella > Sardinella longiceps. The sequence goes on along the minus strand of JAODXP020000405.1, from coordinate 16,684 downwards.
CTGTCACTGCATTAAATTTCGCAATCAAGTTAGTATGGCCAAGGAGGACATTTCCTCAACTCTCGAGCCCAGAAAAATCAGGTCCTAATGAAAAACGAGCAGGCTGAAGGAGGCAAGCTTACGATGACTCGGTTCAGCTCTGTCCCACAACATTGATACAAATCTGATAGCATTTGATAGATGTTGGAATTCTTGGGCAATGCTAGCTTTGCCAGTTCATTTCTGAATGTATTGGCGCAAGCCAGGCTAGGATATGACTGCTCTTGGTGAACTCTGTTCTCCTTGCTACAGTTTCTTAAATTACCCAAGAGCTTCAGGGTGTGGAGGTGGTCTTGCTACTCTGTTTAATAATTATTACATTTGATAGTTACACTTCACATCCACTAAACTAAGGGTGGACTGGCAATCTGGCACACAGGGCAAATGCCCGGTGGGCCGACATTCTCCCTGTAACTGTTATCATAGGCTTATTTTTCAATTGGTCTAATCAGCCGAGTGGCCCGATTGACACCAGCCCAAACAATGATCAGTGTAGGCCCATATCAGAATGCCAACAATATGCTGACGTTACTGGCGTCAATAGAAGGCTGAAGTTAGGGAGATCTTCTGAAAGCGTGAGTGCAGCTTTCATCTATTTGCAACTGAGCTGCTTATCAGTTTATGAAGAAATGGCCATTGTGCCAGGAGGGTTTTCTGTGCCTGGGTGCACATCACAGAAACTGGTATAGCCTTCACATTCAGATTGAAAACATATCGAAAAGACTGAAAACATAGTGGGCCGGTCTTGTCCAAAATGCCTGGGCCGATTTTTTTGTCCCAGTCCACCACTGATTACAAAATGCAAAGCTACACTGTTAAGCAACAGTGCTGAGATAGATAGCGGGTGTGAAACTGTCAGGCAAACTTTTTTATACATCTGCAAAACAGAAAGTGGGTGTGAAACTGTCAGCATCGGACTGTAACATAAAAAAACAATGTTTTACTATAATCAGCAGAATGCATTCTCCAGCGCCCTGTAGACAGAGTGTTGTATTTTTAATTTGTTGCCAATTTCCACTTTTGATTCAACCTTAGTCTTTGTCTCACGCCCTAAACCACAAATCAAATCTTTTTTTCCAACAAATGCATTAGCATCATCTAGTATGTCAATTTACATGGATATACTGCTAAAGTGCTGTTACCACTTTTTTTTTTTCTTTTACATGTAGGCTATACTGCGTATTAAGTACTGACCATTTCCGAAAGGGCATAATGCTTTGCTATACACTCCAGCATGTGCCCCAGTACACTCTATTGCCTCTCATAATTAATTAATTAATTAGCTGCAGGAGCTCTACTTGACTACTCCCCAGTATGCAGCATGGTATAGACAAGCATCAGAAGAGGCCTGCTAACCACATGACCTGTTTCTGAATGAGGACCACCACGCATAATGACAATTTTCTTGTATATACTTAACTATCATTTTCAGATCTTTCTTTATTTTTTATATTTAATTAATTTAATTTACTCATATCATTGGAGTCAGTGGATCAAGCATTTCACTACAGATTGTACTATGTATTTATTTGTATGTGACAAATAAAATTGGATTTGATTTGATTTGACCAGTACCGCAGGTGCTCTACCTGACCTGATTTTTCATGTACTGCATACCACACCCTGCTTTCTGCAGAGACAGTAGTACTGAATGGGCATTTTTAGAAACCACAACTGTTTCTGTTTTTGTTTTTTTTACAGGAATCTTTGTTACACCAGAAGAAGTCTTCTGTCAGAACCCCCAAGACACTTTGGAAAAAAGCACTTTTCACTAATACTGTAGTTACTCATACTGTAGTTCTCACTAATGATGCATGTGGGCGAATGATACTGACTGTAAGAGGCTCGGAGAGCTGGATGTGAATGCAAAAGACTGTCTCTGTTGTCTGGTCAGCAGGCAGGCAGGTTGAGAAGTAGCAGGAACCGTCTGACTCTTGAGAAACGCCAGAAATTTTGGCCAGCATTTATACATGAAGCCCAGAAGCCACACCTGCTCTCCAGTGAGAGAATGTTTACCATAACTAGGGCCAGTGGTGCAGCTAAAGATAAAGAGGTTTTGTATGGCGACATGCAGAGAATAGGAAAAGTGATTTGTCTTACAAACCAGAGGTGAAGCAGAGTCTCACTTGTACAAATGAGCAACATATCTAATTTACCTAAAACACTTATTTATTTATTTATTTATTTATTTATTAGCATTTATGCAGAAATCATAAAATGAGTGCTCACCAGGAATTGAAAAGAGTATGTATGAGAGTATAGGAGTGGGAAAATAGTTTTTTAAAAAAAGAATCCTAGCACTCTAAAATGTCATAAGAAGAGTCCCTTTAATTTCTTTAAAAAAATAAATAAATAAATGGTGAATACTTTCTATGAACCCAGTATTCATAGAGCATTAAATGCATTCATAAAGGATTATAACTACTGACATTAGAATTCATATTTGTTTATATGTTCTCATGACTGTACTCATACAGCATTATAATGTTATCTCATAAGCCTTTAAAACTTAAGTGTATCAGTACATACCCTATGTGAGCAGAGCACATAATTACTCATAAAAATAAATGAGGCATCATTGCAGACTCTAAGTAAAGTAGTATAAAGTGGTATATTTCCCTATAAGGGCCAAAGAATGCTATAATGTTTTGTGACACTTCAAGTTCTAAAGGCTTAGGCCTATATGGAAAAAAATGATAGGCCTACTTCCTTACGGGTACAGTCATAAGAATGGGACAGCATAGACCGAACGCGAATGCAGAAGCGAACAAGCACTTTACACTGAATCAATGAAAACTGATTATTCGAAACCGAAAGTAAGATCTGAGGTACCGTTGATTCATTGTAAAGTGCTTCACGTTTGATCTATGCTGTTCCAAATTATTTTGTTCCACTCGCTAACTTGCGCATTTACCAGACTCGTTCAACAGGGTATGCTTAAATTCACTCTGAAGCTAACCTTCAGAAAGATGTTCCTCCTCCATCCTAGTCCGCGGGCATCAGACTTTTGGGGAAGTTTTATACATATTGCTTATAGTCTTATGCCGGTACTCCCAGGTGCTCAAGTAAAAAGTGCTTCATGTGTTTCAGTCTGCACTAAGAACTTATTTGGGGCTAAAGGACCTGGGAGAATACCACCCTGTACTATTGGTTTAAATAGTAGGCTATATAATGTTTATGTATGTGTGATTGTCACCATTCAACGAGCAGCTTACAGCACAAGTTCGGTTTATATGACAAATGCTTCTGTTTCAAAAATTTCCGGTTGTTGATTTCAGTTGTTTTCCCTGTCACTGATTACGGGGAACGGACAAACAACAATGAAATAAACGAACAACATCAATTACATATTATCTGAAAAATGCAAAATTTTAAGTTTTTAACCCATTTTTCATCTTTTTCATGTGAATTCTTAAAATGAATCAAAGCACTGCAAAGCGTTACACGGTGTCAAGACAACCACTTGTGAATTATCCTGTCACACATCCATCTGACCAAATAAGAAGTAACAATCACGGCAACATAAATATGAAAATAAAAAGAGGTGCGTGTTCTGTTTATGTCAAGTTGTCATGACAAAGACATCCTCAGGTAATGTCATCCTCATTAATGTCAAGTTGACTTTACAAAGACATGGCCCACAAATTTAATGTCAACAATTTTTGGTAATGTCACATTGATTTATGTCAAGATATCATAATCAACAAATGCCAAATACTGAGTGACACTTAATGGCAGAAGGACAAGTTTATAAAGTTTATGACAAATTCATGACGTCAATGATAGCATCATGTCTCATGACGGTACCTTTAAATAAAGTGTTACGACTCGGTCTTGATGTGGACTTGGCATAGGCAGTCTCGTCCCCATCAGTAGTGTATAAACAACAGTTCTGTCATTGATTTCTTTTTCTGTGTGACTCTTCTGACAGGCAGTGAATACATGGATGTTGTACATGTCAGCCCTGATTCTGATTGTAAATCTTAGCCAATGGCCATCCCCTTGGAGGGAAATGATTATTTAGCGGAAGCATGCAGGCAGACAACGCCAGGCTAATCGTCCACTCTAAAACACAATCTTCATTTGGATGCTGGGATGGAAGTTCTCCACTCTGGCCAGAGAGTATGTAAAGGTTGCTATACTACTACAGGGTGTGCAAGCTGTATTATTTTGAGATATGTATATTTTAATTATCCTGTGAGGGAGAATCATTCTCTCAAATGAGAATTAGTGGCACAGCACACACACATATACAGTGAACACGCAGTGAGTGAATGCATTGCATAATCCTACTCTATCCAGTTAGCAACAATTGAATGAAGCAGAGAGTGAATACACAGCATTCTCCAACCTAGAGGATGTTTCCCAAAAGCATAGCTGCTAACCAGTTAGTAGCTTCATTTGACACTAATAAGAAATTGTGCTGCAAACAACAAAGCTGCAAAAACTAGTAAAGCCCATCGGGCCCAATAGTGTCCAGAAAGTCCAGTAAGCAGAGAATGGTTTATGGCAGGGGTTTTCAACTAGTTCAGTCTCAGGGACCACCAGTCTGACTAAGAAGTCATCAGTGGCCCACCCCCAGGAAAGAAATTTAATGCAAACAAATTTTAGCTAGCCTGGTTCTCACAGACCCTTCGTGCATCGTGCATCTTCGTTCAACTTCGTGAGCTCGCACGAGGGTCTGGTTGCGGCTTGTTGAGCCCGAAGTCTTCGTTTACCCCATACTCGATCCCGCCTCTATGCCATAGATCCAATCACAATCGTGGGGTGGGATGTTAACAGGTATGACGTAGCGAGTAGTATGTGACAGGCACATTGAATTTTCCAATCAGGTTCGAGATTTTTTTTGAATACAAACCCCGCCCCGTCACAGCAGAAAACAGCTAGACAATCAACGAAATTCCAGATGGATGAGAAACATCCATCTGCGTGAGAACCAGGTTACATTTTAGCCAGCGATCACCCAAGTATGCAGAGAGCTCATTCTTACACTGCATTTGGAGTGCTTAGCTGTGCTTCTTTCTCAAATCAAGTTTTCAAATCAAGTTCAATTCACCTTTTTCACCTGGCCGCCATATTCCGAACGAAAACGAGGTTCGGGTGGTAAACTAGAGGAAGTGCCGACGAAATGTTAATTGAATTCAATTCAATTTTATTTGTAGAGCGCTCAAATACAGTGCATTGTCTCGCGGCGCTTTACAGACAGTACGGGAAGCATCCATGAGAAACAGGGGCAAGGAAAAACTCCATTAGCTTTATAAATAATAATTAATAATTTCTCACAGATGCCAGACAGAAAATCTACTGCTGGTCACCTCTCTTACTGTTGGTCATGTGGAAAGTTTTACCACCCAAGCCTCGTTCTAGTGCCTCATAGTGACATAGGTGAAAAAGGTCCATCACACAAAGTTGTAACTGGAACCATGTCACAGACCCCCTGGAATGTCATCACGGACCACCAGGGGTCCACTGACCCCCTGTTGAAAACCCATGGTTTTCAAATATCAAGTTCAATCACACTAAGTTGTAACTGGAACCATGTAACAGACCCCCTGGCCTGGTCCTGGTCCACGTTTAATAGATGCCAACTAGCTGGGCTATAGCTGGCAGCAGTATGTGTAATTCCTCACAACTCAATTCCTTAGCCTCAGCCTTCCCTGTCTCCTCCCAACAATACTCGGCATTGGCTGACTCCAGACTTTTGTTTTAAATAGGTACACATCTATCATGTTTGGTATATCTGTGATCATGTGTGAAAATATACAATCATTTTTTCAGTAAAACCTGTTCTGTGCAATAATACACACACTCCTATTGTCACACACACCACAAGGCCAGACACAAACTTGAACTGCATCTTTATTGGAGCGTAAGCATAAGCAAAGTTAATGAATACAATTACAACTGTATTTGTCTAATGTATTATATAGGTAGATCAATTAAAGTCACTTATTGTAGATCCCATTGGTGTCAACTGGGCTGATAATACACACAGAAATACAATCATTTTTAGATCCAGTTGGTGCAGACTAGGATGATAATCCATAGTGGATATGCAAACAGGGCGGCGGTGGAGCAGATGTCATTTAGCAACCGGAGGGTAGCAGGTCCTAACCCCACTCCACCTGACCCCATCGAGGTGTCCCTGGGCAAGATATCTAACCCCAAAATTGCTCCCAGTGAACAGGTTGGCACCTTGCATGGTAGCCTCTGCCACTGGTGAATGAATGGATGAATATGAGGCATACATTGTAAAACACTTCGAATGCAATGCAATGCAATGCAAAAAAACAAAACAGAAATAGAGTGATTTGCAGAGCAATGCTGGGACACATCAGTTGTCCTCAATGGCCTCGTCGTTTTCCCTCTGAATCAGAAGAAAGAAAAAAAAAAAAAAAAAAAAATATATATATATATAAATAAATACATGTGCCACATGTTCCGCTCTTTATTTCTCGTACAATCACTACAGCATGTACTGTAACTCCATTTTAACCACCCCACTGACATATTTTAACTGAATTCAAAGTCTCTCGAGTGTGAGAGATCAAACCTGGTACCCTGAGTGTATGTAATCAGATTATACCGAGAAGCATGAGGCTTCAAGCCCCTGCTTTCGGCCAGAATGATGCTAACCTCTATGACTGATCCTGTGAGATCTTCAACTAGTGTTAGCAAGACTTGATGGGACTAATCATACAAGAATCATATCTGAACAGATTACAAAAATGACGGTATACGGACAAGGGTAGGCTGATTTCACTGAAAAACGCTGATTAACTGCAAGAGAAATCAAGAGTCTCCAAACTTCGTCAGGGACACAAACGATCAGCAACAACAAAATGTTCATGCAATTTGTCTGATGGCCCTTCACCTAAACTGCATATTCTGGATGCCTCATCATATCATCATCATCATCATCATAATCATCATCAATATACACACTCCACTACATGTAATCATTATGAGCAGCAATGGACATATTTTGATACCTTTGGTGCTGTGTTGTTTCAGGGCCTAGCACCGGCCAAAACAGCCAACCTTCTTCGGAGGTACTGTGAGGTAGATCAACATGAGTATGAGTAAACTTGCATTCTATGTTGATTAACTTAACATGATCACCACCGGAAAAAAAACTGCACCCCAACATTGATCTCTCCACTGCTGCACTGCACTGCACAAAGAGTTGGCCCATGTTACCCAGCTAGACTAATCTACCTGTGTTTCCTCCTCACGTTATACAATTGAATAAGTGACACCCCCTCAACCCCCTCTCTCACTCCAGCTGCAATTTTGAAACTGATATTAGCCTATTTGCGGGGTATTCAGTTCAAGAGAAGGTGTTCATTTCTAAGTGACAACCTTAATCCTCTAGCTAATTAACAACCTAAATATGCAAACATGCGAGTGAACGTCAACGATTGTGTCGGTAAAATAAATATTTGTTTCCACTGACATCGGAGCAGCAGAGACAGCAGAGCAGACACATCTACACCCCTGTGTGAGTGTGTTTATAGGCTACTGTAGGCATGAGTAGCCTAGGTACTAGACTAAGCAGTAGGCCTACTTCAAGCCTAATACAAACACAGGACATACTGAAACGTCGGGAGGTGTTGGAATGTCGGAGATATTTTTTTTTTCACATTCCATTGATAATGGCAGGTCAAATGCGTTAATCGTGTGTTAAAAAAATTGAAGGCGTTAAACTGAGTTTGCGTTAATGCCGTTATTAACACGTTAAACTGACAGCACTAATAAAGATTATTGATAGATTATTGATAACAGCACTTCAGAGTGCGCTCAGAAGCTGCATATTGCAAATAGTTAGTAGAATAGTTATAGAATACAGGTATATAGTTAATAGAATAGTTATTACATAGTGCTTCAAATGAGAAGGGAAATTGTGTGATCCTATGGCTTCATCCAGTGTCTATTCTATCAAGTCCCTTTAGACAAAAATCTCTATACTGTAGACTATGTTCCTCCCTAGAATATATAGCCATCTCTTTGCCTCTATAAAATTCTACATGATAATGGTGGTACAGAGGTCTTTACAAGCCTTCCTGTCAGCCAAATCTGCTGTGCTGGGACCATCTGAAGATCAGATTATTTGTACAAACACACCAATCTGACCCACAGGCCAACAGCAGCAATGGAGAGACTCAGCATCCAAGATCTTTAGATGCACCTCAGGTTGTGAGCAATCTTTAGTAGATAATGTATAATAGTAAATATACTTACAATTTTGAACCTCTGGGACAACGGCATAGGTAGCAATACCACAGTGGTTATTCCTGTTCCTGGCGATCTTGATGTAGCCTGCCTCTCCAAAGGTTACTCCATGACTACCAAACCATAGCAGAAAGTTACAAAACAATAAAAGGCCTCCAACATGCTATAAAAGAATGATTTGTCACCAGCGCTGAAGGTGGTAGAATGGGGGCTTGGATAAGATGCTAGTAGCCTGAAAGCAGGTTAACACTTAAATTCATTTATGCGTTAACAGAGGCTTTTATCCATTGTGACAAAAGCCCAATTTGGACGAGATTACTTTTACATGGTGACATGAGGTAAAGTATTTACTACCGGTGGTTTTAGTCCCGTCCGAATGTGCCATGTCGGTAAAAATAACTGACAATGTCTTTAAAAAAGCAACTTTTAAATGGAGTTGCCCTTCCCCCTTTTGGTAGTTTTATCAGGGGTTTACTAAGATTTTTGATCCCGTGCGAATCGGCCATTTATTTTACCGATGTCCTGTGTTCAAATGAGCCATGTAAAACTAGTGCCATCCGAATAGGGCTTTACTGTACATTTATCAACTATCAATTAGTTTAGGGCGTCTCATACAGATTCCCTGCTACAGATCAGCCAATCATAGCACAGGTCATTAAGCATCATTGATAAGCATATCTCCAAAAGGTAGAAAAACAAGGAACTTCATTTTAGGCCTATTTACATCCAGTAGGTTTCATAGGAGCTTAGATATTAGATTGCTTTTAGCACAAAAGTTGTCATTTATGGAGACTTCAGGGAACAATTTCATATACTTTCAATACTCTGCAGATGTACTGCTTGGAACCTTAACCCCTGAATTAGTTTATGGGAGTCTGTCCATGAAGCGATTAATGCATATACTTAAGCCTCTTCGGATAAAAGCATCACCAAAATGAATGAATAAATAAAATGTATAGGCAACATTGGAAAAATACATTACACTGCATTAATCTTACCTGTCATCACTTTCTCAATACAGTATTTGTCATATAGAGTCTCTACATATGTTTTACAATAGGATGTACAGGCCATGTAGGAGCCCTAATGAATGATTTGTGAAGGAGACATGTTTGTTTGTTTTTGTTGCTGTTTTTAAACCCACCTGTTTTTCACCAGCCAGTAGTCATGGCCATTTTCCGTACCATAACCCACCACCAGCATGGCGTGATATCCAATATTTGGGGGCAGGGCCAAGTTACAGGCGGGCTCGAAGTAGACACCTTCAAACAGTCAAACAATCAGTTAAAGGAGAAAGCCGGCGTGAATCAACACGTAGTCCTACAGCTTTGTAGTGCCAAGCGCTATTGTTAGCCACCTCAATCACTGGATTTCATGCAAGGCAGACTGAGATAGCGAAACAGCAGCTAACGTTAACAGAATGGGGCATTTCAAAACAAAATCAAATCGATTCAGTTTCGTTTTCGACATGCCTCATTCAGTTAGTGTTAGCTGCCGTTTCGCAAACTCGGTCTACGATGCACAAAATTTTATCATTGAGGTAGCTTTCAGTAGCGCTTAGCAGTATAAAACAGCAGGGCTAGGTGTTGATTCACGCCGGATTATACCTTTAATCAACTTCTGAAAGTACTGTAAATTTGTGAAGAGGCCATACGTGGAGTGAGGGCCCTATTTTGACTACCCAACGTCTAACATTCTTTGATGCATGCATGGTGTTGGGGGGCGTGCTGGCGATATTTAGCTATTTTCACAGCGCATTAAACAAACTTCGTGGCAGCGCAAAGTTAAAAAAGGTTGGACTTACCACGCCTAATTAATCATGGGTGTATTATTTCCTGGTGAACCAGTAGCCTGTAAGTAACAGGCTACTGGCACACTGCCCTTTCACGCCTCTCCGCAGGCGTGGTTTAGTCAAAAGATGCTTGCACGTGGTTGGAGCAACCTCATATGAATGACATGACACTTCGACCACTCACGTTGAAGCTTTGTGAAGCTTTACAGCCGCACTACCCTGGGGGAGGGTGTCGCGTTCGAAATCCCTCCCTACGATCCTGATTCGTCGTGCTGCCCCGGTTATTTCGAAAACGGAGGAGGAGAGTGAATCACTGGTGTACCAGAAGGTTTGTGTAGCCCAGCCCCCTGGGCGTCAACACATAGCTTCTGGTTCACCAGGAAAGGTGTATTATGGATCTAGCGCAAAATTAACCAATGACAGATCAATTTCTCATTGGCTTTTATTGTGTGCACACTTTAAGCAGTTGTTGTAAACCAGCACTGCATGGGCTGATAACAACCAAGTCATCGGTTAATAAGATGGTTAATGGTTAATAAGAGAGCTACCAACCAAGCAGTCTGTAGCACATAAAGACAGTTGTCTTGACAGTTCATCCATATACACATTAAATAATGCAGGGGATAACAATCCATCTTGATACACACCGTTTGACACATAAAAAGGGGGTTGAGATGGTGCTATCCCATTTTACCCTCAGAGTCTGTACCAGTACATCAAGAGCCTTAGTATAGCTTTCAGGACCCATCTCTGCAGCAGCTTTGAAAATAATTTCTCATGGTTGACTCTATCAAACGCCTTATAAGGCATCTAAAAAACACAAACATGTTCTTACTCACATAGCTCATAGCCATTTCCTTAAGCGCAAATATACACATATCAGTGCTATGTTTCTTTTTGAATCCAAATTGATTATCTCATGTAGCCTAAGTAAAAATGCCTCAAGTGTTGCCACATACTGGGCAGTGTTATCGGTCTATAGTTGTCCATGCTCAGCTTAAGTCATCTGTGTCGCACCGACGCTCTCTCCTTCATAGTAATTCGTCCTGCTCTGGTTGCAGCAGATTTGACTTCTCTTTGGCCTCGTTCAGATTGGCATCCCAAATCCGATTTTTTCATATCCAGATTGTATCTAGAATTGATTTCGGGTGGTCTGAACAGCAGAAAACCACATGAATTCTGATTTTTCCGAATCTGTTACGCCCTACTTCCTTGTTACTTGTAGCTGTGTGCTAGAGAAACAACCAACATTCTACCCTCCGCGGTTTTGTCTGATTTTTTGCATATCGGATCAACATCTTATCTCTCTATCGACCGCGTTCACACTGCTTGTCATATCGGATCTCCATGTCCGCTAATCACCTACCATATCCACGTGGGTTACTATGGTAGGCTACCCTAACGCATCATGCCCACAAATAATAAACAAAACCGCGGAGGGTAGAATGTTGGTTGTTTCTCTCTCAGATGGTTAAGTGGGGCCGTAGCACACAGCTACAAGTGACAAGGAAGTATCAGAGATGCAAGAATAGCGTTACTCATCTTTATTTCAGTGCATCACTGCAGTCCAGCACAGTTGCTACAGAGCGGTAGTTGTTAGTTGCCTTTCTGATGCGTGGTTGAAAACTTCCACTGACGTTGCTTTCCACACGCGAGGTTGCTTTCCACACGCGAGGTAAACTCCAGGTCATATGCAACTTGCGGCAAATCCATAACGCGCACTGACACGTTGTTGCAGCAAAAGATACCGTTTTTTAAAAGGAGAATTAACATTAATCTCTCACTTCCGTCCATCTGCATTCCACGTGTTGATGTTTGTGTCACGTGACTAATGACGCAAGTGACACGGTGAAATCTTATCCCATGTGGAAAAGCTGTTCAGTTTGCAGCATATCCGATGTGAATCGCATTTGACACCACATAGGTAAGTGGGGCGTAACAGATTCGGAAAAGTCCGAATTCATGTGGTTTTGTCCTGTTCAGACCACCTGAAATCAATTCTAGATACAATCTGGATATGCAACAAATCGGATTTGGGATGCCAATCTGAACGAGGCCTTAGTGTCTAACATGGAGATTGCATCTGATATTTCATCAGGTCTAATCACAATATTCTCTCAATTTTGACACTAACATTTGGTTTTTGCGTGTTGATGTGTTGCAGTGTTTCGGACTTTACTTAGTTGGCTGGAGTGAGTTACTTTTTTATTTTTATTATTATTTATTTTATATATGTTCATTTTAACAGGATTCATTTTTGTCATGTAATTGATTCTTGATTGTTTCACAGAAATATTTGCATGGCGAGGCAGAAGGAAGGTAGCCTGGTGACGCCATCCTACTTCCGTCCAAAGATTTTGGCTCGTACAGTAGTCTGGCCCAAGCCACCTAGCTCTTGGTACATGACATTAAAATCCATGATGTTGATGACTTATTGTCATTACGCTGTCAAAATAGATCGGAACTAGCCAGCAATCTGTTACTACTGAATGCGGAAGTTGGAGGCGTGAGAGACAGGTGAGAGCGGCACACAGAATACCTCATATCCAAACTGAAACATATTTCAAGTGCATTGTACCAGACTGTATGACAGAGTCAATAGTCGGCTTAAATGCCAGGCTAGAAGGAAGGGTGGTGGAGATGTTAAAAAAGGGTTCTATTTCATTCTATTTGGTTGTGTTTGTCTGAATATAAGCTAGTGGAAAAAGGGATGGTTTCTTAAAATTGTGTTTTTTGGCATTTGCCACAGAGAATATTCAGAATATTTCTTTATATTAGTGGTGGGCATAAATATATATATTTTAATCTAGATTAATCTGCCAAAGGTATTCATAATATATGTGTGCTACTCAAATAACTAAAAGTAAGTCCTTCAGAGTGGGTTAATTTATTTATCGCCCAGTAAGAGCACGTTAATGCCGTTAACGGACAATCACTAGGCCTTGAAGACGTTACAGCGAGTAATTGTGCATTTTTACCTCCGCCATGGAGGTTATGTTTTGCTTGGCGTGTGTGTGTGTCTGTGAGTGTGTGTGTCTGTGAGCAGTGTTGGGGGTAACTAGTTACAAAGTAACTAATTACTGTAATTAGTTACATTTTTGCAGTAACTAAGTAACTTAACGTGTTACTTTTAAAATATCAGTAACTTAATTACAGTTACTACCTACAGTAACTAGACATTACTAAGTTACTTTCGATTTGCACAGTTAAATCATATCTGAGGTGTATATTCTGTTTGTTTATTCATATGAAGTTGGTCTACTCTATTGCAGCATCTGACAATTAGGTTAGGTTACAAATAATTTATATTGAGTGTCCTGTAGGATTAATGTAGACGCATTCTAGTCTTTCATATATTTCACTCAGTCAATCTATAAAATCTTTAATTCCTCAGTTTGTAATAGCGTAATGAAGGCTATGATAAATGCAGCAAAGCTTATGGTTGCCTATGCCAATGATAAAGCAAAGTCCTGTCCTTACGTAAAATAAATCTGCGCGACAAATTCAACTGTCGTCTTTACCACCATGTAGATTACAGGCGGAAACTCACATTTTGTGTTTTCGCGCCCTGAAAAACAGTGATTATCCTTCATGGATGTGAGTTTTGTTTCATGGTATGCCAGCCCAAGTTAATTTACCTGACGTACCCGCAATTCTTAGCAATTTGAGGACGTTTCTGCCCAATTTGTCACGTGTCTGAGCAATCTCTATAGTGTTTGCAGCCCCTGTGTTGTCACAAAAAGGCATCAATACAAAAAACGCTGGCTGTGTCCAAAAGGCAGGTATTGACTTTGTCTCACAGCCTGTATATTCTGATACATGTAAATAGTGTCTTAGACTCACCCAACCCATAGTTGTGGAAAGAAGGAAACACAGGAATAACAATTGTTGTAGGTCCTTTCAGCGCCACCGCTCTCTGAAGACCCTGCTCATCTCTCAAACGACAATAGGAAGAGCACCTGGCACCAATATGGTTTTTTGGTATTGGAGTGTTCAAGAAATTGCATCTTGCCTCCTGTAGGACAATCCGTAATTATGGATTTAGTAGAATCATCAACAGCATAAAAATATACTGTTCTTCACAGTCTTCAAACTAGTTTTTATTTTATTTTTATAATTAATGATTCAAACTGGGTTACGTAGATCTAATAGTCACAGTTACAGGGTGAATATAGAAATGTGGAGGACACCAAAGTTTTATATTCGAAATGTATACTGTTGTATGAGTCCCCACAATTAGGCTACCATTAGCAATATTACCAAATATTAACAATATTTCAGCATTTGCTTGGTCCACTTAGCCAATGTTTGAGTGTTGCTACAAGGTTATAGATGATGCCAAATCCATTTCTAACACAAAAATATTGATATGGTAGGTTTTATTTGTATAGCACATTTTTTGCATGACATTCCAATGTTCTTTATATTACAGAAATTAACTTCGATAAAAAATAAATTAATGAATTAACCTCAATAGAATTATTACATAAATAGAACTTCAAATAATAATAGAAATGGCAGAGAAAATATTTAAGAGAGCTTGCAATACACATAAGGATGCAGTACAGTCTATTTTAAAGGTGCCCTGCCATGCCACTAAGGGTATTTAAAATTTTGATAAATTTTGATATCTCCAAATAGGGTATGCGACTTGGGAATGGTCCAAGGAGACATAACGAGATTGTTTGCAGCCCCTAATAGCCCTCTAAAATTCAAGATGTTGTTCCGGCCTCTATTCTGCCATGATAATGAGCTGTGCTCTGATTCGCTGCTGAAGCTCGACACTGTAAAAGACATTTACTTTCTTTCACTAATGTTAGAATTGCGATGGAGTACAAGAAAAACTTTGAATATAACCACAGAAACTGAGAAAGAGGATATGCTCATCAACTTTGCAACAGTAAGCTGCGTAGTCTAAGTATGTCACACTAGCCAACATAATCAGATGCTTTTTGCAAGAGAGTACCCTGCTATTACAACCACAGATTACACTTACCAAGTCTGTTATTCTAACCAAAATGTGCAGGACACATAATTAATGATGGACTTAGCTAGATGACTAGCTTAGCAGTTTTCTAAACTCATGGACAGTAAAGTTTATATAAAATCACTAATATCCTGATATTCAGTTAAAACTAAAAATACATTGCCTCATATCATGGATATTCCTCATTACAGCGATTGTTAATATTTCATGGGGCGGGCTCTAATCAATTACAGGAGAGCATGGATTGAGCAATAATTCATCTCCACCAATGGCTGTAGCTAGGTCAGGGCTGTGTAGCACTGACTCTAGATTAGAGATGACCTAATTTCTCTGTTTATTTTTTTTCTTAGAGGCTATTGCCAACAGGTAAAAATGGCTTTGTGTGGCAGGGCACCTTTAATAATATGTCTCACACTAGAGCAGGGATGGGCAACTGGCGACCTGCAAGTTTTTTAATTAATTAATTAATTAATTAATTATAATAATAAAAATATATATCTGTAATTACACCGCTATTTGCGCTTTTCAGTTTTTTTTTTAAGCAAAGCACAATGAGAGGGGGATTTCATTTTGGAGACTGTCCTCAGAGATTTTGCCCTGTCAATGGCCAGCATGTTTGGGATCACTTACATTTGTGAGAGCAGTTTTTCCACAATGAAGCACATTAAATCAAAGGAGAGAAATGGGCTTACTGATGTCGTACTTTTTCATTTGATGCGGATTGGATGCACAAAGATTGAAACTGATTTCCAGTCTATTGTGAGGCAACAGAAAAATCCACAAGTATCTCATTAAGTTGTTAACTGGGCTGTTTTTTGTTTGTTTTGCCGCATTAAATGTGAGCCCTTGGCACTTTGTGTCTTTTACAACACACTTTGTGTTTAACAGAGAATTATGTTGAAAATGCATTTCTGTGTGGGATATATGTATGTTAGTTCAATAAACATACCGACAAAAGAATATGCAAATATTGTGCCCTTATGTAAAATTCTATTGTAACTTCTCTCATATTTCATTAGAAGTGTGCGGTCATGTGGCCCCCGGATGGTGGTGATGAAAAATTGTGGCCCTCTTTATCATAGAAGTTGCCCATCCCTGCACTAGAGCTTATTCTAAACTTGTATTTAAAAATCAAACCTGGGAACATTTTAACCTCTAATTGGTTCCAAAGTCTTGAAGCCTCAATACATAAGAGGTATTATTGGCTAGCTGCTTTGCAAAAAAAAAAAAAAAAAGACTCAGACTTTCCCATTGTTGTTGCCAATATGGGACACCAGTCATTTTACTTCAACATTTAACTTCCTGCCCAAGCTCAAGTGTCTTTGAACACACAGTGTTTTCCATAGTGGTGCAAATTTGGATTAATTCCGCCAAGGAAGTTATGTTTTCGGTCGCTTTGGTTTGTCTGTCTGTTTGTTTGTTTGTTTGTCTGTTTGTCAGCATGATAACTCGAAAAGTGCTGCACGGATTTGGATGAAATTTTCGGACAATGTGTATATTGGGAGAATTGGCAGAAGAACTGATTCGATTTTGGTGGCAATCGGAGGTCCAGAACATGATCGAGAATTTATTTTGTGTCTGTGACCTCATTGGCGGAGGTCTGCGCTTTCTGAACGCTTTTCTAGTTGTGATAC
>JAODXP020000403.1:0-18686 GCA_027497455.2 Sardinella longiceps | reverse complement strand
ACCACTGTCTCAAATGCAATGTGACATGTAACATTTTTATTATGACAAGCAGTTCCCTGTTGTTCTCTTTCTATGGATCCCATATACCAGGAGGCCAAAGGTTACCACGGCAGCCAAGCCAAGAGCAATCAGGAGCGCATGATAACCTGTAAAGAACATGGATTATTTTAATCACTGTGCACAATGTAAGTACACTACAAACAAACCAGTGAGAGCATTGTTCTTGTGTGTGTCTGTGTGTGAAAAAACAGTGAAAAATGACTCAACTTTTAAAATGGATTATTTTATCATGCTACTTGATGAAAGAAATACAATTTTGGTTGTTGTAAAGATTCTCTGAATGCAGTTCAGTCCTATGGCCACAAGGCAGTGATGGGCAGTAGCTAGCTACAAGTAGTGAAGCTACTAGTTTAACTACATTTATGAGTAGCTTGGCTGTAGTGTAGCTATTTTCTGAATCGGATAGCTTTTCAGTAGTTTGGCTACCTTTTTGGCCATGTAGTGTGGTAGCTTTCCCACAAGCTACATTTTCAGGGCATCAGTTCACAACAGCAAATCTTTCATCTAGGCCATGCACCGAGGATCAGTTCTTACACTAGCCTACTGTGATGCATTTATTACCTGACAGGTGCCATAATTCAGAAAAGTGTCCATAATGAAAATCAATTGTGTCTATCGTGTCAATTTGATGAAGTTTAATTTAAAAAATATCTTACCCATATAAAAGTAGGCTACATTTCGATATAATTAGTTAGTTACTATTGTATGCCTGATAGTTTGATCACTAATACTTGAACAATTGGTTGGATCACATAATTTATTCATAGGCCTGAGAAGACACAAAAGAGCTTAGAGTGCTCAGGAGGCTGTGCAAACAATGTTACTCAGGTGCTCATCTGTATGGGGTGAAGTGTGAGTCCAAAAATCGGGAAAGAGGCACTCTGAGATTTGAGAAAAATAACGGCCTTCATCAAATCTCAAACCTCTGCTTTTTCCTCCTTTTTTGGACTTATTTATAGGCCTTTTGGTGTATTAAAAAGTAGCTTCACAATAGTTAAGCTACTTCTGACATTTTTTCATAGCTTAGCTTGCTACATTTTGTCTTCCGGTAGCTTTGGTGTAGTGAAGCTTCATATGATGTGGAGTAACTGGTAGCTTAGCTTGTTACATTTACTGAGTAGCTTGCCCAACACTGCCACAAGGTGGCAAATTTATCTAATAACATAGTTTTCTAGGTACTAAAACTGAGTTGAAGGAGATTTGGAAAGAGTAGAATAAATGTGTGCGAAGGAAGATGAAAGAGAGAGACAGAGGAGCAAGTGAAAGAGAAAGTAAAAAGCAAAAAGAAAGTGTGTGTGTGTGTGTGTATGTGTGTGTGTGTTTGCACGTATCACTGTGTACAGTCCCCAGGATAGTGTTCTCTGTGTGTGTGTGTGTGTGTGTGTGTGTGTGTGTGTGTGTGTGTGTGTGTGTGTGTGTGTGTGTGTGTGTGTGTGTGTGTGTCAACCCACTAACCCGATGCTGTTGCTGCTTTAGGGCTGTTGTTAGACTGACAGTCGGTGGTCGCCTTCGAGACTGTGGAACATTTCAGTTTGAATGTTAAACAAATGGAGACCATTGAGACAAAAAATACCAAATGAAAACAGAAGATACATATCAATTCAAATCACCACAACACTACAACTGTTTTGATTCCCACACAGTCCCCTGCCATGTACAGGTTTCAGGTCTCTGTCTTATTTCATGTCACATTTATGAATATCTTAAAAGATTAAACATATCTTTAAGTGAACATTGGTACACTTAAATGTAAAGAATTTTCAATGCCATGATACATCCTATTCATTATGTTCACTATACTATAGAGTCATATTCAAACATCAACACTTTCATTCTTTACTCGTAACATGTTACACTTGTTTTATGTGGCTTACCTACTGTGAGCATCACTTTGGTGTTATAATCTGAAACTTCACACACATATCCCCCATCATCTTCTAGGGTCAGGTTTTGAATGGTCACAGTGAATATACCACCGTCTTTCTTGTCCTGCAGAGAGAATCTCCCACCGTGGGTCCACTCAGCTGTGCCATTGGAGCAGATGACTTTTGTTTTATAACCTCCACCATTTTGAACACTTTCCTTCTGTAGGCACTTTGGCTGGAACTCGTAACCCTTCTTAGATTGACAGCTGATGACAGCGTTTCCTCCCTCACATCCTCGGAATGTGTCGGCAGAACACCTCACACAGCCCAACACTGACAGAATGAAACATAAATGAAATGCTACCATCTCTCTCTTTCTATCTCTCTCTTCCTCTCTCTCTTTCTCTCAGGCCATTTTGGCACATTTTTAGTTGGCACTAATTACACGTCTCGCTGTGTTGCGCATTCCATGATTGGATGTTTTATATTTTATTAAAATCATATTATGCAACCAAAATATTTAATGGTCAAATTTCATGTATTCATTTACAGTACATCTTAACGACTCCATACCAGTGCATTTTATTGTTGTTATTTACGTGAGAAAAATGTCCACGACATGTCCACGAATTTTCCAAGAAATTGCCCATATTGAAGCTAATGCTGTGACATTTTATCACAATTAAAGATTAACACAGGGTATTGCAGTATTTCACAATTGCTAAAAACACATTTCCTGAAACCTCCTCTCATTTTCTCAAAACTCAAAACACAAATCCTAGTTTTCAAACAAGATTCACAAAACCCTTGATTTTTCTTGCAAAATCATCTCAAACATCTCAAAACTGTTGAAACTGTGATCAAAACTAAATAATCATCTCAAAAGTGTTATCGGGCCACTGAAAACTTTTAATGTAACTGAAAGCCACTTCATACAGTGACAACTTGGTGACAATCACATTTGCTTGATTTTCATTGTGGCATTTCTGTACTGTGTCATTACTCTATTTGATCACCTTTTACACACTCCAATTCTGCTTTCCATACAGTAGCCTATTTCTAGAAAAACACTTGTGTGGTAATCAGCCTACATCAACGCTCAACTGGCTTAGACTGAGTGTTATCAATTTTCAATTGTAGTCCTTATAGAGTGACATCTGTGCTTTAATTGAGTTCATCTTCTGCCTTATTTGGTTAGTAATAAAAGTAAGAAGTGCATTATTATGCAAAATGTGCTTTATAGTATGAAAATGTGTTAAGAGTTTTGCAAAAAGAGCAAAAGAGTTTTGCAAAATGTGCCTACCTTGGTGAAAGTAGTGTATGGTTTAGCCAAAAGGGAGATTCATTCAATAAGTGTGTTCAGGCAGTTGAGAATTTAATTCACTCAATAGGGTTTACTGTTTTAGCAATCGAGAAATACTGTAAAACAACAGTGAATTAGGCTCATCTTGGTAAGGAACAAAAAAGATTTTTGTAGACTAGCATGGGAAAATTGTCTCGTTATAGCATTATCTTTGTGGTAAAATGTAGGTCTTACCCATAATGTGGAAGATTATCAACCTGTACATCATTTCAAGTTGAACTTTGTGAATATTGAATAACATCGTTCATGCGTCTTCTAATCTTCTAATCTCTGTGAATTTTTCTCCTCTGGTCTAATACATGGCAGTCAACTGAGAGTTGATGTCTTGAGTGAGAGTTTTCAGTGTCAGAATGAAATGTTTTTTCTATGTCAGAACATGGGAGGGGTGTGAACTCAATTTAACCAATTCATAGCACAGACAAAGACAAAAGACAAAAAAAAAAAAAAAATGAAAATGGAAAAAAAAGCTCACACACGTCTTTGCCTAACCTGTCTTTAAAGTTTCTTTCATGAGAAACTAGTTCACACTAATAACCACTGATGTTAAGTCAACAAATTGAGGAAATTATCTTTACCCCTTTGAATTTATTTTTTTATGTTTTGCATTATACATGAAGAATCATATTTCTTCCCTAACACAGTTTATTCATTTGTCAATACATACAATTGTATACATACATATATACAATTGTATACATACATACATACAATTCATTTGTACATGAAACAGGTAATGATATTTAACTTAGATCAAAGTGAGTTGTCACATCAGTAGCACAATTAATTTGAAAGTAATGAAACAGACAAGAAATCTATGTGGGATCCTACAGTATAAACATGCTATAAGCAAGGACATTACATCATTACTGATCACAAAAATGAAAAATGAAGTTTGTGTGTTTATGTGCATCAGGGTGCTTCTGTGGTTGTGGTTAAGAGGAAGTTGACCACACAACTGCAACAGAGAGCATGCATGTACAAATGTGCATATGCACAAACCCACGCAAACGTGTACATATGCACACAGCCACACATAAAAGTGCACACACAAACGTGTTAGGGTACTTCTGTGGAGACACACACACACATACACACACACACACACACACACACACACACACACACACACACACACACACGGCCCCACTTACAGTAGGTATTATACACAATAGTGTGGCTTGAAAACAACGTAGAGAAAACAGTAAAGCACATTATTTTATCAGGGACTCAGTCTGTATTTATGTTCTGGCTCTGGTAAACTGCATCAGGTTAGGTGGTGTTGGGGTTCAGGTTCTGATAAACTGCATCAGGTTGGGTGGTGTTGGGGTTCAGGCTCTGGTAAACTGCATCAAGTTGGGTGGTGTTGGGGTCAATCAGTCATTTAGAAACAATGCAGTCATCAGCTTGAATTAATCCCAAATAGTTTAGCCTATAGCTTTATGCTTTCTATGATACACTCTTAGGCTTTGCAGGATGCAACCAAGTTATGCATATGGGGGTGTGTGTGTGTGAGTGTGTGTGTGTGTGTGTGTGTGTGTGTGTGTTTATGTGAGATTACTCTAACTGTCCATTTTTGAAACCATCATCAATAAACTGCTGATGAAATAAAGCAACAGCAAAGTGTGTGTGTGTGTGTGTGTGTGTGTGTGTGTGTGTGTGTGTGTGTGTGTGTGTGTGTGTGTGTGTGTGTGCAGGGCCGGTTCTAGGCATAGACAAACGAGGCGGTCGCCTAGGGCACCAAATATCAGGGGGGCATCACAATACATTTCTTACTTTTTTTCTTCAGTTTTTCTCTTATATTTTGAGAAAAGGGGGG
Source organism: Sardinella longiceps (assembly GCA_027497455.2). NCBI lineage: Eukaryota > Metazoa > Chordata > Actinopteri > Clupeiformes > Clupeidae > Sardinella > Sardinella longiceps. Next base: position 13,582 of record JAODXP020000403.1, on the reverse strand, counting down.
CAAAACTCAAATCTGGCCTAGGGCACCAAAAAGGCTAGAACCGGCCCTGTGTGTGTGTGTGTGTGTGTGTGTGTGTGTGTGTGTGTGTGTGTGTGTGTGTGCTTGCAGTGTGGTCTTCCTCTGTTTATTTCTCTATTTAATCTTTTCTTCCCCACAACCACCAGGCCAGCACAGCAATAATTGCCACAGCAGAAATGACGCAACAACACCGCCTCGAGACCTGCAAAGAAAATAGTCTCTAATTGTACTGTAATTATAATGCTAAGTATTACAAACAAACAGCGAGGGTGTTTTATGCTTGTGTGTGTCTGTGTGAAAAGAGAGTGGAGAAAATAATTCCAACATTTGGTATTGATTATATATATAATATCCTCCATACCTGATAAAGAAAGTTTTATGTAAACATTATAATGTTTATATGTTGTGTTTGAATCTCATATGGGGTTTATAGAGATAGTCTAACCACAGAACCATGCAAAATACATATAAATGTAATATATGAAGCTTTCTATATTTTCCCATAATTAAATGTGTTAACTGAAGGTTTTAAAACAACAGTAAATTAGGGTCATCTTGCAAAGGAGCAAAAAAGATTTTTGGAGACTAGCATGGACAATTTGGCTCATCATAACATTAACATTGTTGTAAAATGTAGCTCTTACCCAATTAGTGGAAGATTATCAACCTGTACATCATTTCAAGTTGAGTTTTATAAATCTTCAAGTCATCTGGGGGTTGATGTCTTGAGTCTGAGAGTTTCAGTGTCTGTCTTTGTCAGAAGAGGGGAGGGGTGTGAACTGAATTCATTTTATTTTTATATTTTGACTACACTGCATTTCGGTGTATGTGAAACTGAATTGAAACTGTGACAAAAGCCAAAGCAAAATAGAATCCTCAGATAAGATTGACCACTGAGAGACAAAACAAATGGCCCATGAACATAGCAATCATGCTATCCCTGTAAGTTTTGATTGAGACAGAGTATTGCATTCTTTGCTGCTTTGGTAAACATTGGCAAACCTCCCTCCCAAAAGAGTCATCTATAAAATTGACAGGACCAAAGAAATAGTGGATGTAGGGTTTCAATAGTAATTTCCAAACACCATGAAAGCCATTCATATTTTTCATATTTTATGATATGATTACATGTTCTATTTGACGTTTAGGTAACATTGAGACGGTTAAAATATGGTTAATGTTATCTGATTTGTCCTTTCCCAATTAATCCAACAAAACATCACGTCATTTTGCTGCTATAGAGATTCCCAACGTGTCGTCATCACACAATGCATTCTGGGTTTGCCCCGGAATTAGACTCTAGCAACAATCTCTGACTAGACTCGCAAAATATTTGAAAAAATTTCGGGTGAAAAAAAAATGTGATCGGGTGTATGAACCGGAACTACGATGGGGCTGTAAAAAAGTTACAGCTTAACTAACCGCTATCTCCGAGGCAAGATGGCACCGATTATGACGATTTTGACGTATCTTGCCAATCCCTATTAACTGAGAAGCACAAAACAATTAAAAAGACAATAGATAAATAAAAGTAATAAAGTAAAATTTGACATTTTTGAAAATGGAAATATAGCGTTTTGGATTTAAAGAGCAAACAGCTCTTCAAATAATCTGCCTTTAATATTTCTTTCATGAGAAACTAGTTCACACTAATAACCACTGATGTCAAGTCAACAAATTGAGGAAATTATCTTTACCCCTTAGTTTTCTGCATTATACTGTACATGAAGAATCATACAGTATTTCTTCCTTAACACAGTGGATGTAGGGTTTCAATAGTAATTTCCAAATACCATGAAAGCCATTCATATTTTTCATATTTTATGATATGATTACATATTCTATTTGACGTTTAGGTAACATTGACACGGTTAAAATATGGTTAAAGTTATCTGATTTGTCCTTTCCCAATTAATCCAACAAAACATCACGTCATTTTGCTGCTATAGAGATTCCCAACGTGTCGTCATCACACAATGCATTCTGGGTTTGCCCCGGAATTAGACTCTAGCAACAATCTCTGACTAGACTCGCAAAATATTTTAAAAAATTTCAGGTGAAAAAAAAATGTGAGCGGGTGTATGAACCGGAGCTACGATGGGGCCGTAAAAAAGTTACAGCTTAACTAACCGCTATCTCCGGGGCAAGATGGCGCCGATTATGACGATTTTGACGTATCTTGCCAATCCCTATTAACTGAGAAGCACAAAACAATTAAAAAGACAATAGATAAATAAAAGTAAAAAAGTAAAATTTGACATTTTTGAAAATGGAAATATAGCGTTTTGGATTTAAAGAGCAAACAGCTCTTCAAATAATCTGCCTTTAATATTTCTTTCATGAGAAACTAGTTCACAATAATAACCACTGATGTCAAGTCAACAAATTGAGGAAATTATCTTTACCCCTTAGTTTTCTGCATTATACTGTACATGAAGAATCATACAGTATTTCTTCCTTAACACAGTTTATTCATTTGTCAATACAGTTGATAATTTAAACTGAAATCATAATGAGTTGATAAATGTCACAGCAATAGTAAAAATGTATTTCAGAATAATCAAACAAGTCACATGCAGACAAGAAATCTATTTGGGATCATATAAACATCCTATCAACAATGACAAGGGCATGACATCAACTAGGTAAATTATCATTACCCATCATAAAAGTTTAATGAAAAACAAAGTTGTTTGTGCAGCAATGTATGGCTAAAGTATTTGTGTTTATGTGTGTCAGGGTGTTTCTGTGGTGTGTTTAAGAGGAAGTTGACCACACTGAAACAGAGAACACGTTTAAGACATGCATGTATATATGTACATGCACAAAGTCACGCAAACGTGCACATATGCACACAGACAAACATAAAAAGTGCACACACAAATGTTAGGATGCTTCTATGTAAACTGAAACAAACACACCGACACACACTCACTCATGGTTTATATACGGCCCTACCTACAATAGGTATACACAATTGCAATTACAAACACGGGTGTAAGAAATAATTTGTCCTCTGCACTCCCTGCTGGGCCTCTGCATGCAATTCTGCAACTGCAGGGTTGTAAATTCAAATTTAGGTGGGCTATGTAGACTCAAACATCAGGAACAACCCTACTCAAAGACATTCTTTCACACACAGACTCTCTCGTCTACAGACACAGACATTCAGACGACACTTTAACATCCATTAATACACGCTAACACACACTGCCACCACTACTACTACTACTACTACTACTACTATTACTACTACTACTACTACTACTACTACTAATAATAATAATAATAATAATTGGACAAGAGCTCTTAGGAAAATTTGGTGTATATTTTGCTCTTATATTTGTGCTTATGGCCAGGAATTTCAGGTCGTTTTGGGGTTCAGGCTCAGTTAAACTGCATCAGGTTGGGTAGTGTTGCGGTTCAGGTTCTGGTAAACTGCATCAGGTTTTCTGGTGTTGAGGTTCAAACTCTGGTAAACTGCATCAGATTGGGTAGTTTGGGGATCCAGGCTCTGGTAGAGTGAGCTTATCTGGATGATGTTGTTATCCTGAGGACAATTCTCATAGTTAGCAGCCTAAAAAAAAAAAATAGAAGACAGAAGAGAAATACAAAGAGAAATATAAATCATATCCATAATCAATTGTACTGTAATCATTTAAAAATAAACAAAAGATAAATAATTAATTCCGAATTGATAGATAACTGTAAGAAAGTATCACTTTTTTTAGACAAATCTTCATGTAATCTCTATGGCTGACTTTGGGCCTGCCTCTATAGACAGAGAGCCAGGTCCAAACTTACCCAATGATGACCATAAAATTGTCTAAGAAGCTGGCAAATTATAACCTGGTTCTCACGCAGATGGATGTTTCTCATCCGTCTGGAATTTCGTCGGTTGCCTAGCTGTTTTCTGCTGTGACGGGGCGGGGGTTGTATTAAAAAAAAATCTCAAACCTGATTGGAAAATTCAATGTGCCTGTCACGTACTACTTGCTACGTCATACCTGTTAACATCCTGTTGACATACCTGTTAACATCCCGCCCCACAATTGTGATTGGATCTATGGCATAGAGGCGGGCTCGCGTATGGGGTAAACGGAGACTTCGGGCTCAACAAGGCTCTACCAGACCCTCATGCGAGCTCACAAAGTTGAACGAAGATGCATGAAGCACGAAGGGTCTGTGTGAGAACCAGGCTAGGCAAATTAGCCCACAGCATGAAATATTGCCTAGTTTCCTTTTCATATAGGCATTGACTTCCTACATACTGGCGTTAAATCTCCTTCCATGACTTCTTCTGGTATTACGAACATTGACCTTGTTCACATCAGCTGCATCAAACCCAAGCCAATCAGCGAGCAGAAGGTGGGAGTTGTGAGAGATGACGTTTCGTACATTACAATCAAGCTGGCGCATAACATAGGCTTAGCCAAACGTTAACGATTGGGTGGAATCAGATTCAATCATTTCAAACTTCTACAGAGTCTACGCCTACAGCATGCAAATGTTTTTCAATAGCTGAGATCCCAGACCGTTTTACGAAGCACAGCGTAGACCAAAGGAGATGGTCATGACCAGGCTAACTTTAGTAGATTTCTAACGTCAGAGACTTAGTTGCCCATTAGGCCACAGACTCACCACTTTTAAAAGTCTCCCTGAAGACTGGTGTCTTGATGGCCTGTGGGATGCTAATGAGGGTAAAAGAGAGAGAGGAGGCAAAGAGCGTCAAACTTTCTTCATTTCTGTAGTTTGAGAAATTGACAAAAATGAGACACGATCTGTTTGTCTCAAGATGTACGTGTTTTAGAAATGTTCTATTATGGACATTGGTGAGACATGCTGTAAACTGCATGACTCAAATTAGACAGGTAGGTGTGTGTGTGTGTGTGTGTGTGTGTGTGCCTACCTCTGTTTCTCTTAGCTCTGCTCTTCATCAGTTTGAATGTCAGAACAAGTACGCCAATGAAAACCAGGAGAGAAATGAGGGACAGACACAAATATAGAGGTAGAACTGCAAAAGAGAAAAGCAAACCCCAAAATGAAATACACTTGTTTACACAAACCAAAACAGCCAGGGAAGGTTGTCACAAACAAACAGATCAGCAAAACATATCAACAAATGTTTATCCAATGGTTTTCCTATTTTAATTTTTTTTTTCTGAAATCTCAATTTTGCCTGGAGTTTCTGAAATAGTCTTTCCAGTGACTGAGACTTCGATTGCATTCGTCTTTATAGATGTCCTGTTATGTGTAAACGGGGTCTGACAATACAGATCATGTGCTTATTTAATATTCTGGTGTTTTTGTGTGCATTGGACTATGTGGTCCTTTCAGACCATGTGGTCCTAGATGGCAGTCTGCATGTTGCAATATGGACAAAAATAGACCAAATGAGCCTGAGATGAGAGAAGTGGGGGATTCCCACTCATTTGTGACACCACAGAACAGTTGGCCAAGGTAAATTTCCAGAGGACTCTTTTTTAAAATGTATCAACCATACTACAGGAATTGGTCATCTAGGCCATCTTACCTGAAGCTTATACTGTAATTTCCTGACTATTAACATTGTACTATTAACATATGTACATTGATTTCGCTAAATTTCTTCCGCTATGAGGTTAAAAAGGGGGGGTTAATATGGTGTTAATATGTTTTTTTTTTTTTAACTTGCATAAAACACTATCCTGCGGCTTATACACAATGCGGCTTATATGCGGGAAATTACTGTATGTGGGTAAACTCGGTTTGGTCTCAATGCATGTGTTTTCCTAGTCTGGCAACCCTAACTTTCTAAAGGGTAAAGAGTGCCTAGGATCACTCCTGTGCAAAGTCATGGATTTATGACCTGGCTGATGGGCTTAAATATGCACACACCGGTAACACTTTAATTTACAGCCCGTGAAGTACTGGGTAAGTATTAGTAAGTATTAGGTAAGAATGGTGTAACAAAAAAGAATCAAGGGATAAATTACTGAATACTTACAGCGTAAGTTTGCTGGAATAACACATGTTCACACTTTATTTTACAGCCCGTGAAGTACTGGGTAAGTACAGGTAAGAACAACGTAACAAAATAGAACTTTATGTGTAATATTGCCATAATTACAAAATAAGGGGTAGCCTAGATGCATAGTATAGCCTACAGGAAAGGCATGTGTGGATTCACTTCTTTTTACAGCCCCCACATCCAATATTAGGGTGTAGTTACAAGTAGTTTTGGGGTATTTAGGTAGCCTACCTAAGTGGTGTAGCATCAGTGTGCGTGTCCTATCTATGCAGAAGGTGTGTGAGGGCCGAGAGCGGTATTGCAGACAGATATAGATTATCTCGCAATGGAAGCAACTATGTTGTTTGATCACTAAGTTGTTTGTTCAGCGTTAAACTAATGAAATAAAGTCTACCTTATTTATATAGAGGCTCACAGACAACCGCGAATGATGAAGGGTGAAATCTCCCGTGAGTTTAGAGAAATAGTCTTGTTCCATTTGAAGTGGAATAATCAGCACAAGTGATAGCGAGGGATTTATTAGTTTCATTTTCCATGTTGTAAATAAAACGCATCTTTGTCAAACTGTTGCCTCTGACTATGCATGCTACTGTACACCACTTACTGTAGGTAGGCTACCCTATTGAAAAATAAAGAACAAGTAGCCTACAGTGGAATTACCTAAATAGCCTACCCCAAAGCTACTTGTAACTACACCCTAATATTGGATGTGGGGGCTGTAAAATGAAGTGAATCAACGCATGCATTTCCTGTAGGCTATACTACGCATCTAGGCTATACCCATTTTGTAATTATGGCAATATTACACATAAAGTTCTATTTTTGTTACTTTGTTCTTACCTGTACTTACCCAGTACTTTACGGGCTGTAAAATAAAGCGTGAACGTGTGTTATTCCAAACTGGAATTTATCCCTTGATACTTTTTTGTTACACCATTCTTACCTAATACATACTAATACTTACCCAGTACTTCACGGGCTGTAAATTAAAGCGTTACCGCACACACCTCTGACCATGCGTAAGCCACGAGAGAATAGCAAAAGTGGGATTGGTAAAATTGCAAGTTCTAAGAATGATTGCAATTAATGATGTGGCCTTTGAAGCGAGGCTACGAACGAGATTCCGAGCAAAAAGGGGGCGTTCCTCATGGAACCTCGTTCGAGATCTGTCTCCTTTCCTTAAAAAGCACGTGACCAACCAAATGTGAGACCTCACATTCTGTGTACACGTCAGTGGCTCATTTCGAGTGTTGCTCCCGCTGAAAAGGCGTCAGATCCTCGCCTGCGTATTGAGTTGACGTTTGGTGTTTGTGAGAGGCAGGTTGTGCGTGCGTTGACTTGTGATACTGGTTGTTACAGCAAATGTTGCAAACGTAGCAAATAAATGAGAGATACTTAGACAACATTTCATACTAATGATTGCACATTTTGTATGTAATGTCAGATTGATTGGTGGACCGTATTTATGACAACTAAAGCCTACAGGAATCTCTGAATAGAATGTTTGAGACATAAACGGCAGAGCTGAGAATTCAATCAAAATATTTCTAGAGATGGTGTTATCAGTATTTTCAGCCCATTATTTAATTCATTAAACATGGTATACACAAAATAAATATGTTGAAAAGGGAAAGTAAAATGTATTTTTTTTGCCGGAGGAGTTCTATCCAAATCTTATGCTCGTAATCGAGCTTCTATTGAGCACTCTGAAGTGCAATTTACCGTGCTGTTCGCGGCATCGGTTTCTGTAGGCTTCAGAGTTTATTTAGTGTTCCCATTTGTGGTCTTAGAGCACCATCCTGTGGCCAAGCTGTGTAACAGCAGTGTTTTTTTTTTTTTTTTTTTTTACATTAGTCTCAATAGCAGAGCATTACAGAAGGTTCTCAGTGTTATTTGCTTTGAACAGCAATTTATCACTATTGTTAATGCTGTATGTGCAAGTAAGCTAAGTTATTTACTAATTATGTACATACAGATGTATGTATTTGATTAATTCATAGGTTTACAGTGTTTATTATGAACAGATTATTTCGCAACACAGTATTAAACATTCTTTATTTATTATTTACAGAAAACCACATGTATCCACACACATACACAAATGTAGGCCTACACGCTCTCTGATTAATTACCCTGATATTATTATTATTATTATTATTATTATTATTATTATTATTATTATTATTATTATTATTATTATTATTATTGTAGTAGCCTAGTAGTAGTGCAAATTATATTAGTATACTGGTCTGTTGGTCTGTTAAAGTTTGTTCCTAGTTTCATAAGATGTCTTGCGTTCATTTAATTTGATTGATAAGCATTAAAATAATATTATTTCCAGATACACACATGCACACGCTCTCACACTTTTATAATCATTCATTGGTTTAGGCTTCAACTGGTTTAAGTATGCATTTATTTATACAGAACATCTAAAAACAACTGCAGTCAAGCCAAAGTGCTGAACAAGAAAAGGTTAGCGAAGCGTGACCACATTTACACAAACCAGAGCCTACATCTACGAGGCTAATTTAGGCTGTTATATTTCCCTTTGGACAGCAGGTGACACTAGAGAGAAAGATCTCATGAGCTCTCGGGTAATGAGCCTTTTGGTGAGCCTTTGCGCTGGAAAGTCTCATTAACTCATGAAGCCTTGCTTTGCCATCTTTAATTGCAATGATATGCAGACCACATACGTTTAATTAGGGATGTTTCAGCCTAGAAATGCACACAATGTTTCATTCCATAAATAATAATGATACTGGACTGGCAATAAGTTAGAACTGAATTTGCCTACCTGTTGGTTTGATGGGATTTTCACCTAAGAGAGACACAATAGACACAAACATATCGATACAGAATTGTACCCTTTGACTTGCCAAGCCCTGAGCGACTTAGGGTTTTTTGACACCCTCAGTGGCAATTGACCTATGGCTAAACCACGCCCCCGAACGCGATGAGCCAATCACAGTGCGCATAGCTCCCAATGCACTCGGACATTCTCTGCTTGCACGTCCATTGAAATACATTGCAGTTCGCCAGTTTTTGTTCGTTTTTATATGTTTTTTCACCGTATTTCAAGTTTTAAATGGTCAAACGGTGTGCAGGGGGTACAAGCAACTCAGACACAAGGTATCCTGAGAGGCTGGGCGACAGGGTGTATTTTTGCCTTTTCCCAAGCCTCATCTAAACCGAGATAAGTGTCTGCTTTGGATAAAGTTATGCAGCAGACAGACCACAACATTAACTGAACGTGGACAAAATTAACAAGGATGTCTACATCTGTTCTAAGGCAAGTCAACATCGTATTTGAGCCAACATGTTATCACTTTGCTGGAAAGAAACAGAAAGTTATTTTAACGTCCCTAACGTTAACCACAACATCAACGTTAACTAATGTTAACGTTAGCGAAAGTTAGCTAACGCTAGTCAACGTCTCTGCCCAACTTTATGTCCTAGCTGCGTTGTTCATCATGTAACTTTGTTTGATGGGAGTTTATTGGTCTCTTATACTCTAGCTTTTGTACAGTGGTTGTCCAAAGGGCTCTTGTTAAACTAACATTAACGTCTATCTTGTCCGAAATGGCGATGGCAACGAGATAAGGATTATCATTTTTACACTGGGACCCTTACATTGTTGCGTGTAACTTAAGCTTTTCATCGACTTGCTAAAAGACAAAATTATTAACATAATCCTCTAGTGCATAGCTAAGGTCCTTTTGATGACTTCGAGATGATATCTTATCTTTCTGTCTCCAAAAGCCATCAATTACCTCCTGAGAAATCTCTTTGACTGTAACACTTGAAATAGCGCCCGTCACCGAATGTCCGATTGTTTGTCCGAGTGAGTGGAGGGGGCGTGGCTTAGCCATAGGTCAATTGAGATTTGAAGCCAGAATTTATGGCTGCATGGCCCACTAGCATGCTAGTCGAGTTGCTTCAACACTACGCCACCGCCTTAACAGCCATACTTCCAGATGTCGTAATCATTAAAAAAAATCTAAACAGAAGGAGATATAGTTTGACTGAAATAGATACTATATTTGTCAGGATTGTTAAATGTAAGTGACTTACCTACGGTGAGCTTCACTCTAGTGTACACATCTTCTGCAAATAGCCTAGGGACTCCGCACCCATATATCCCAGCATCCTCTAGGGTCAGGTTATGGATGGTCACAATGAAGACGCCACTGTCCTTCTTGTCCTGCAGAGAAAATCTCCCACTGTGGGTCCATTCTTTCCGACCATCGGACCGGATGAGTTCTGGTCTGGGTGTACCCTCCTTCACGAGGAACTTTGGCGACGACTCAAAGATCTTCCAGTATCGACAGCTGATGTAAGAATTTCCCCCTCATATCCTGCGACTGTGATGTCAGCACATCTCACACTCCTCAACACTTACACAAACAGGATTTGAGGAAGAGAAGATAAATAACACAAGGCTCTCTAATCATTGAATACATGTCACAAGATGGCATATTCCTGAATGTAGTGGTACAAAGGGAAACAAACAACTCACAAAACTAAATTTAGGACACCTCCTGTAGGCTAGCTGTTACTCAGTATTATTTGTATTTTTGTAATACTAGTCCAATGCATGAAAAAAATAACAAAGCTAGGCTATTAGCAGATTGGCATCTTATCTCAGTTCCTGCTCAGAAAGCATATCACTGACATGAGATGGACACAAAGATTGAAGAGAGAACACAACAAAATGTATTTTAGAGAGAGAGAGAGAGAGAGAGAGAGAGAGAGAGAGAGAGAGAGAGAGATTGCCTGTGGCTGGCATACAAAACTGTCTCTTAACCCTGACAGAGATCAGGGGCCGTATTCTCAAAGAATCTTATCTTAACTTTAGGAGTACTCCTAAACTGCACTAAAAGTTTTTATGTAGGAGTTATTTCTTAAAAGTAATTCACAAAGCTTTTGACACCTACTTTTAGCTAGGATAAAAGGCAACTCTTAGGCTAAAATAAAAGTTGTGTTGCTATGGTTGACGTCAGCTCTCATGCACGAGCCTGCTTGCATTTACATTGGCGATTGGTTGATGAGTGACAGGTGGGCGTAATCTGCATGATGTTCTCTGGCTGTGCTCCACTGTTCTCCTGTGTTACGACCGCAGCGCATAAGACAAGCCATAAATGAAACGGTAACGAGATTCGCGGTGGAATAACAAAGTATCTTTGCACCGTTTTTACTGCACTTTTGAGAGCACATTTAGAAATAGAGGAAGTACACAAATGAAACTTGACTGTGAAAAATTGCATATATATTTTAACACGGGTTTGGTGGCATGTTTGCATTCCTTGTAAACTGTGTAATCCATGGATGCTCAAATAAATGATTCTTCACGTGGAAGATTAGGACGTAATAGGCCTACATGCAATCGCGATGTGTTAGGAGTTGCTCTCAGTGACTTAGAAGTCCTCTGTACTACCCCTAAGCTGTCCCAGACTTAGGTGCTACTTTTAGCGCTAAATTGTTTTGTGAATTACTCTTACCCCAAAAAGTTAGGAGTCCTAAAGTTACGACTGGCACGCCCATTTTTTTTAGGAGTTCCTCCTAAATTTGACTGTTAAGAGCTACTTTTAGCCTTAAGATTCTTTGAGAATATGGCCCCAGAACTTTTATATTTTCTTTTCTGCCACTTATATGTCCCATGCTGCCATACCAAGGTCCTTTCAAACATGTCAAAACTGATGAAATGTAAAAACTCTTACCAGTAATGCTGAAGATGATAAACCTGTTAACCTTCATTTTGAATGTATAAATTATGGCTCAAACCTCTCTCTCTCTCTCTCTGATGTAGATTGTATGAATAAATGAGGCCATCAGTCATCTGACTGCTAGTGCTGATGCTGTCGGAGAGTCCCCAAGAGGACATGGAGGGTTGTCTTCCTATTTTCACCATCATGGAGAAATTCTCAGTAACACAAACCCCTGATTCCCAGACCCAAAATAAATATAAGCTAGTGTCCAGTGACAAAAATTATGAGTATCTGAAATTTTGCATTTAAATGAGGTGACAGACAGACAGTAGAACAGAAGGGAAAGAGTAAGCAGGAATGCATGTCCAAGTTCTCTATCTCTCTCTCTCTCTCTCTCTCTCTCTCTCTCTCTCTCTCTGTGTGTGTGTGTGTGTGTGTGTGTGTGTGTGTGTCAGAGTGCCTCCGTCAGTACTGTAAAGATGGTGTATGCAGTACGATTCAGTTAATCTAAAATAAGGGGAATTTAAGAGGAAGTTGACCACATTTCAGCGGAAACCAAACACCATATTTCTCAGGTGTCGAAATTTTGACAAACTTTGACACTATCACCCCCTAGTGGCATTTTAAAGTAACAAAAGTTGAAACAGAGAGGGTTAGGATGCCTTGATATTGTCTTACAAAGTTGTGATAAGCCTAGACCTAATGTTTCAGATGAATTCAACTACATACATTGACAAAGTCATTAGTCTATTCTGTTTTCTCTTTTTGGTCTTAATATGACCAAAAATGAGAAAACGAAATAGACTAATGACTTTTGTCCAGTAGTTCAGAAAAAGGGCTAGTCAGCAGGCTGACTTGTGCATCAAAGCTGTGAACAAGTGCAAAAACAATGTTGTCAGTAAACTTTTTTTTATGAACAATGTGAAAATATCAAAACTTTACTAGCTATTCCTTCAACTTTTATGAGAAAAGGACCACATTTGCTACATTTGTAAATGTCTCCAAATCTTACCACTAAAACTGCCCTGCTCATTCATATGGGCACTCTATTAATCAGAGAGGCGTGAATCAAAAAAGAAAAAAAAAGAAAACTGACATATAACGGTTACTTATTTCACAAACCAAGTCTTTCAGTATTATATTCTTCACAGCTCAATTTTATTAATCTTGTATAGTCGATTTCCAGATGAAACATCACATTGATGTCATTTACAATCAAATTTTTCAAATACAGATTTTGTATTAGTTTAGCCAGTTTGGTGGCTTAAAGCCTCTACAGTCAGTGAATGTTGCCATTGACATCCTCCCATACATTTCCACTGTATTTCTGGTCCACGATCTGGTGGTCCTCGGTCACAATAATGGATCTGTCCCAGTTGACACGGTAATTTAAGGCGATGACCTTCTCACATGTTGTCCCAGATTGGCAGCTCTCCACAAAAATGCTGACAATAAGATCACCTCTGCCTTCAATAAGTCCGACTTCCGCGTACCGGGATATCGATGTAGTCGACCACTGCTGGGTTCTTTGAAGGTCCAAACTGAGCCTTCCCCCTCGGTTTTTGACTGCAACAACAACTCACTCAGCTCCATGTTCTTGGAGCTGTAGTATACCCGGAGAGGCACTTCTGATGCGTTGGCCACATAGGTATTTGTGTTCTTCTTCGCAAAGGTGCTACCCATTATGTAACTCAGAGATAAAAGTCTGTTCAGCAGAAGGTCTGAGTATGACAGGCAGCACTGCTGTGTGGAGACGAATGCAACTTTATATAATCTGAGATGGGGAAGTTGTACTCCTAACGGCCCAACCCCAAAATGGGAGTGATGGATTGTAACTTTTTCTGCA
>JAODXP020000402.1:0-18267 GCA_027497455.2 Sardinella longiceps | reverse complement strand
TTAAAACTTTTCCCATTACTTTTCTAACACAGCCACCTAAACACACCGCCACCTCTTTTTTTTATCATTAATTCTCCAAAGCTTTGATGCCTTTGTGTGCGGAAAATAACTATGATAATAATAATAATAAAAATAATAACATTGGCAGGAATCTTAGGTGCAAGAACGTGGAGGCACCGCCGGGGGTTCGGAGATAAGATGCATGAAATAAATGAAAGTCTGGGAGTTATAAATGCCTCTGTGTTGGGGGGTATAAATATGGATTATTAACCTCCACATAGCCACAGCATGTGCTGCTGCAGGCCACCAGTCTTCAGAGGGAAATAGCTACAGACTCACGCGCTTGCCAATTAAATTGGCCCTGAGGCAAGAGGCTTCCTTGAAGCACTAATGCAGTAATCTCAGGAAAGTCTTGGGAGTGAGTGACAATGGAGGAGTGGGCAGAGGTGGGGACAGCAGAGTAGAGGAGGAGTGCTGTAGCCTACTGACTGACCTGTAGTGAAGGTTTTTCAGTTTAAAGTAGGGTTTTCTCCTCTCATACATGAATTGTCTGGACATGAAAACATACAGAATAAATGAAAACCTGCAAGCTTGTATGTACAGTATGTTAACGAAAGATGGAATTGCAGTGAGGGGATTGGAAGCTACAGATGTTATAATCTTACAAGGTAGAGATCCCAGTCCTCACTGCACTATTCTGATAGCCCATCAGAAGATATGAAGCCTACAAAAAACGCAACATAATTTCAGTCTCAGTGTAGCCGGAGCCGTTCTCACCGCACTCGAGTCTCCAACCTGCCACTCCATCAACTATAACTAACCCCCAGCATGGGAGTCAAACACTCTAACCCAGTGGTCTCAAACTTTTTCAGTCATTCCCCACTTTGGAAGGCAGAGATTTCTCGCGCCCCACCTGGAAGGCTCTATTTACATGCTCTGTGAGGAATACAGTATAGGATTTTCGTCAATGTTAGAATTTTCATGTTACTAATTCAAAGCCAAATTTTCTCAAACCCCAGCAACTAGCAAATAACACCATTGGAAAGCTCAATTTACTGTCAATTGTGCAGATCTGACAAATAGCTGTGAATTCGGGGGGCATGCTGTGACCGTTGGTCGATTGCAAAGAGATGTCTCGCGCCCCACCTGTCATGTGTCTGCGCTCCATGGGCCTGCCCCACAGTTTGAGAAACACTGCTCTAACCGCTGAGCTGAAAAGTCCAGGCTCCACTTAGAAGCGTTACTTAGTTAGTTAGTTAGTTAGTTAGTTAGTTAGTTAGAAGTGTTCTTGAAGGATGGGGGATGTGAGGATTTACACATACTGCCGCCAGCTAGCCAAGCTAGTTGGCATCCATTACCTCAGCATGATGCTACAATCTGACTTAGATATGAGAAGTGAGAATGCAGCAAAAAAAAGTAAACAAACAAAAAAAGGTAACCCTCTGTTGAGTTTGACACACATAAAATGAGATATGATTCCAAGCAAGCTGCAGAGCACTAGCATAACACGGAACAAGCAAGTCAGTCAGAAATGCAAAAACAACACTATCATCCAGCGAATCAGCCCATGCAGCATTCCAACATAAAACGTGTACCCTGTTTTCACCCTCCTATTTGTCTTGGCATGGAATACTTATAGTGCCAAAGCCACCTGACTTCATACATTAGCTGAGTCTTGGTTAGAGTGAGATAAGATGTGACCTATACTACAAAGTATATTAGTCCATGAGCCAGAGGGGTTGCCGGTATCACTGGGGGGGCAAATTGGCACTATATTTTTCTGAAAGCTATGCATCTCTGGAGTATGTTTTGACATGATAGCAAGTTGGATTTGGCAGCTTTGTTATTTTACAGCCCCTTAAGTAGTTTTCCCATTGAAATGAATGGGAAAATCGGTATTTTCAGGTAATTTCCTGCTTTTTGTACGATATCTCCAGAACCCTTTGACGAATCTCCACAAAACTTGCCACAGATAATCACAATAAATGTCAGATATGATCAGACATGAAATATGCTATATATCACCTTCCTCAACACCTTGTACAAGCCATCATACTGTAGGCCTACATAATAAACCGAGCACAAAAAGTAAGGAAACTTGACTTTAGCCCATTATATCTCCCCTTTAGTAAAACTAATCTGTAAAGTGATTTACATCATTTTCATCGTTGTTTTCTCACCTTTACAATGAGGTATAGATTGTAAGCATCAGGCAATCATGGAATGAGCAATGCAGCCAAACATGTGAGTAGTGCCAACCAAAAATGTGCCAAAATGGCCTGTTATGCTATTCTGTTGGTATAGCCTTTATTGCTTGGAGCATTGAAGATTGCCCACAGAAATTAGACTTCTTGGTCTGTCTTTGACTTCCACAGTGTCATGGAACTTGGTCCAAAGTTTGTTAATGGTACCAGGACTGACACCAAATGATGCTACCGCTCTATATGCTGGGATACCAGCCTCTGTTTGCCATATTGTACAGGCCATCTCAGGTCATCCTGGAACAAATTTGGCACCACCAGTGTTGCTGCTTGGAGAAACCACAAACCCACCAAGTTGCAGAACCCATACTCAGGGCACACCAGTGACTGACACTGACCTGGCAGCACTTAAAGCCCAAAACGAGATGACTGGCAGCAGAACACTAATACTGACCATTTTGGCACATTATTGATTGGCACTACTCACACATTTGGCTGTGTTGGTCATTCAGTGATTGCCCCATGCCTGCATACTATACCTCATTGTAAAGGTAACAAATCAAAGATGAAAATGATAAAAAACATCTTACTGATTGGCATTGCTAAAGTGGAGATAACGGGTCAAAGTCAAGTTTCCTTACTTTCTGTGCTCGGTTTCCTTACTTATTGTGCTCGCTTGATTTGGTTTGATTGATTTGGTTATAGCTAAATCAGTTGTATGTTTTTTTGGCATTCAGACATTTTGGTCTGCAATTTTAAAGGTAACCCTAACTACCCCCCCCCCCCCCCTTATTTTGCTATATTCATAACGCAGAAAACTAGCGCAAAGTTCTAAAAGGTTGGACTTACGCCGACCTTGACCTTTAAAATATGACCTCTAACGAAGTTCATTATCAACATGGCACATTGAAGAAAATAAATGTGGAATCTGGAGTGAGGAAGTCAGGAGAAATAGCAGATACAGCTCAATAGAACAATACGGTTGAACAAAAATTTGTGTTAGACCCCATGCAATCTTGACCTTTGACCTTGTAACAAGGATCACCTATTGAGATAAGTTACCCCTGATGGGGATTTTCTGTTTTAGGGTTGTAGAAAGTTCTTCAATGTGTTGAAATGGTGTACAAACTATTTGTTGTAGCTATATTTAAAGAATGACCTCATTTGGCCTTGACCTTTGACCTCATCACCTTGAATGTTTGACCATCCTATTATGCCTTAGTGGTGATGAAATCTACCAAGTTTGGTAAAGATCCATCAAAGTATTGAGGAGATATTGCACAAACACTATGGAGGGGATTGGAATTTCAATGTATTTCAATGGGAGAAGCACTAGGACATAAGGGGCTGTAAAATCACAAAGCTGCCAAATCCAGCTTGCTATCATGTCAAAATATACTCCAGAGATACATAGCTTTCAAAAAAATATAGTGCCAATTTGCCCCCCCAGTGATACCGACAACCCCATTTTTGGCCCCTTGGCTCATGGACTATATGTCATGGTGTGGAAAATTAGTAAGATCTGAGTTATTTTACAGATGTGTGTCACTGAGAGGTAATGACATCAGATATATTATGACTATTGATTGTGGAGTCCACTATGTTCCAGTGTATCTACCTATCTACCGTTGTATAACACACACATACTGTACCAATATACCAACTCCAATCTGTGTATGTTGATTGAAAAATCTGTCTCATTAGATGTGGCTCAAATCAAACTATCCATCACTGCAGATCATCCCCGAAAAATAAGACAACTGTATCCATTCCTGCTGTCAATAAATCACTACTGTCATACTTTCTACTTTTACAGTGATTCTTCTTGCATCATCATTTTTGAGTGTGGGGTCATTAGCCTAAGAATATCACTTTTGATAGAGGATGACATAAACGTGTCAGCACAGTTCAACACAAAGCTGCGCGTGCCTATTATACACGTCATAAATACGATCCAGTTTCTAGTGCATTAGTGATAATCTTTGCATACAGTAGAGCCCACAGCACGCTTGATGACAAATAATGACAAATAGACACTCACTCCTTCAAAGTATATGTTAATATAAATGCAACTCATGTTACAATGTAATGTACAAAAATAAAACTCATCATTCACAAAACAAAGTTCTGTTTTCAAAACATCCATTTCAACGTGAACAGTGTTACATACTGTATATAAATATACATAGATACATAGTGATGATTTGTGACACTAAACTGCACTGCAGCATCATTGCACTGTCCTATGGCGACATAGTGTTGCTCTGTCTGTCAGTAGGCCTATGTTTGCTAGTTGGTTTGAATTCCACAGTCTTATATCATTTTTGCCAAAGTGGCAACATGGAGTGAAGTCAGTGGTCCAGGATGACGCCCTCTTCACCTTAATGAAGACTCTCTTCCTACCACATTACTCCAACTAAATTGGGCTACTTTAGGCTAGGTTGGAAACAACTTCATATAACAAAAAATATACATAATATTCTACGGTAATATATTTCCAAAAAATAGCCTATACAACAGGCAAATAAAATTGCTCTAAAGGGCTAAAATTGTATGGTCCCTGACAGGGATGGCTATCCTGGCTACCCTACCACAAATTCTCTTCCAACTCCTCTGTCCATATCCTGGTATTTGAATTCCCACCATCCACATATTAATACCCTTTTATTCCATGTTTACATGGAAGGTGGTATACCGTCTTTAGAATTTGAGCTTTTCATGGAAACTGAGCCTGAAGCATATCCTGAACTGCTAATTTCTTCAGCCTCCACATCTCTTTGTTTATTTTCGTTATACATCACTTCTTCTTGCAAGCTTTCATATTTCCCTTTTTCTGGACTATTGTCGTCCATCTCAAAATGGCTGCCTGTATTCACTTCGATGTTGTGTTCAATCTTCTGTAGTAGTTCTCGGACCTGTGTCTGATCATCCACATCCAAGCTTCTGAGTGTGTGATATCTGTTTCCACATTTGTCCACAACCCTCTGCAGTGCCTCCCCCTCACTCTCTATGTACATCTCAATGTCTCCAATCCAGTCTGCACAGGTGAACAGCACTATAATGTAACTCCAGACTTCTCCAAAAAGCCCAAGATGGTCACAAATTGATCTTTCATCAGCATCTGTGAATGTGGTGTCCACTGGTATGACCAAGAGGAAAGCATGAGGTCCCGGAGGACAAAGAGACACACTGCGCACAATCTCCAGTGTAGACTTAGTAGGAGTATCTGTACAGTCATCTTTTGACCAGCCTGGTGTATCGATGATGGTGACCTGTCTCCCAGATACTGTTGCTTGTTTCTTTACAGATGCAAAAACTGGCACAAAGCTAAACACATTTGCTCCAAAAATGGCATTTCCTGCTGAGCTTTTTCCACTAAACTGACATCCAAGGAGAACTGTTCTCAGATCTAAAATCAAATAAAATGTTTTAATTAATTGAAAATTGACTGACATTCTGTGCCTTGAAACAGCTGGTGTCGAATATAACTTACCCTTTCTTGAAAACTGGATTTCTCTTGGTCGGATCATCAACTTCCTTCTTTCTTTTGCTCTCTCATCTTGTTCCCTCCTTCTCACAATCAGGCCATTTAAAACTGTTTTATCCATCTCAAAATGATGACCTTTGTTTTCCTCCAACATTTCCTCTATTTTCTTCAGAAGTTCATAGACCTGGTGGTCATTCTTCTCCATATTGTTGAAGACATGATACCTGTTGCCACATTTCTTAAGGACCGTCTGCAAAGGTTCTCCCTGATCTTTTATGTGTTCCTCTATGGTCTTATCATCCAAAAGATCCCAATGAGTAAACAGCACTATTATATGATTCCAGACATTATCACCAAAGAGTTCTAGCTGTTTCTCAACAGCTTGTTTAGCTTGAGGCTCAAATGGACAGTGAGCCCTATTGACAAGAAGAAGAGCATGAGGTCCTGGTGGACAAAGAGCCACACTACGAACCACTTCATCTTTGATCAACTTTGGAGTATCTGGTGCATAGAAGTCTCTCCTCCGTCCTGGTGTGTCAATAACAGTGATGTGCCGTCCTGCGATTTCTCCATCTTTCTTTATACACTCAGAGATTTTCTTCAGTGGAAATGCTTCTCTTCCTAAGATGGTGTTCCCAGAAGAACTTTTACCTCCCTCCTCACATCCTAAAATTATGATCTTCATCTCTGAGAGAGATTGTTTACTAGCTGCAAAAGCAGGAGATAATCAGCTTGAGTGTTTAACATTTTATGCTTACAGTGTTATTAGGATGAATACAATAGAAACTAATTTTGAACAAACCTGAGGACATGGAGTTTTCCATCTCTGCATCCCTCAACAGTGCACCACAATAGCTTCCTGTCTAAAATATAAGACTGTTTTAAGTCATTTTTTGAAATCATTAATAGTAGGGTGTATTTGAGCTATGTCTTCCAGAGGAACCAATTACACAAACTGCTCAACTAAGCCAACTGTACTCCATAAAGTCCATCATTGCTTTGCAATCTTGCCATGCCATAGAGCTATGATGACTCACATTGTGGAAACCGGTGAACAATTTCCAAAGTTCCAAATTTGAACACACTTCAAATCTTAAGACATTAATAAAGTAGTTGCTTAACTTTGTTTGTTATATACAGTATTTCTGTTATATATTATATTTTTAAACCCTACAGACATTTTTAATAAATACAGCTACTTCTAGCCTACTACTTCTTATAACAGTTTTGAAGACATTCAAAGAGCTTTACAGCATTAGGACAACCTCACTAACCACCACCAATGTGTGAAATGTTCATTCATTCTATACAGTATAGTATCAAATGCAGCTTAAGATAAATAGTATTCAATTAAATTTGTTTGTCCATGGTGGCCTGTTCACTTACCGGTCTCCAACACTGTATGACAGAATCATGTAAGAGTGCAGAGTCTACGTGACTGGGGAATTCAGGTTGAACTAGTTTTTCATATCTCAGTTTCAGTATCTCAATATTGATAAGTTGTCCAAGTAGACACTTCAGGTCTTCTGGTTTGAAACCACTACACAGCCTATTTAAATACAACAAATTCCATTCTAGCAGCAGTTTCTTTTGGCTCTATTTGATTGAAATGTATATATGTAGCCCTTTAGTATGTGTTGTCTTTGGCAAAAAATATTGCTAGATTTTCTTAATCTCTTCAACAATCACTGCCTGTCACAGACAACTGGTTGAGCAGGTTTATCATACTTTCTCTTTCTTACAGCACCCTTTCTTGTAACACTATGAGTGTGAATAGAATACAGTAGTTCACATTGTGTGTATTTGCAGTTGTTTTCAGTTATCTTCAACACAACAATGTATTTGTTTCTGTAGTATAAGATCAATGGGTGAATTAATGCATTTCAATATGTGTGAACTGAACTGAGCTTGTAATGTATTGTAGTGTTCCAGTCAGGTTGTCAGTATTGTAATGGGGAAAATAATAATAAGTGGTGAAACTATGAATTTTGGGGTCACTGTAAAGTGGGCCAAAAAGTTCAGCATCAAATGTATAAAAAGACATGCAGGGCATGTTTGATGACTTAACATTATTTGTGTTGTATTTTAAATTGAGATAATGAAGTGGGATTTTGCAATGTTAAAATGTATTTGGTGCCACCACTACATCCCAGGTGGTGGTCAGTGAGATCCCTGTGCTTCGGTGCCTTGACATTGTTAGACATATAATGTAATGTTGTATGAATGTGCACAACATATCATTTGAGTCATTTGGCATTCCTGAGTCAGGAATGAGGATGCATCACATAGTGTTTTCATTTGAGATGCTCCTACCCACCTTCAAACATACAAGCAGGTGTTTGTGTGAGAAAAGTATGAGGATGTCTCAGCACACAGTATGATTGAGGTGTGTTGTTTTCATTTCAGTGCAATAAAGAGTTTCCTAAACATAACATGAGTTGTGAGATAAGCAGTGGAGCTTGAAGCACTGATGCAGTAATCTCAGGGAAGTCTTGAGTGACAATGGAGGAGTGGGCAGAGATGTGGACAGTGTAGTAGAGGAGGAGTGCTGTACTGGCTGACCTACTCTATGGTGAAGGTTATTCAGTTCAGTGTAGAGTCTTCATCTCTCATACATTAATTGTATGAAAAGACAAAGAATAAATGAAAATTTGCTAGCTTGTGTGTATGTTAGCCATCAAGGTGACACTTTGGATGAAAATGCAGTAGGAGAACTGGAATTAATACACTGTTGTTGCCATACAATTACAAGGTCACTCTATCCCCATCATCAGTAGACCATTCTGACGGTTATTTGTCAGTACAAGATACAAGATACGAAAACAACAAAAACACATAATGTAATATGATTTCATTTTTAGCATGATGCTGCTCAGACTTAGAAATGAAAGGTGAAAGTGCAGCAAAAATGAGTTTGAGTTTGACACACATAAAATGAGATCACATACGAAGTATGATTCCAAGCAAGCTGGATAGTACTAGCACAACACGGAACAATGGCAGGCGAAAACAACAGTCAATATCATCCAGCAAATCAGCCCATGCAGCATTCCAAACATAACTTGAGTGTAACTAACAGAATAGTGACAAAGCCACCAGATTTCATATATGAGCTGAGTGTTGGTTAGAGTGGAATAAGATGTGACCTATTATACTATAGCCTAAAGTCATGATGTGGAATTGAATTATTCATTTTAATTATTTGTAAAATCTGAGTTATTTGACAAATCAGGACTCTGTCACTGTCCTCTGTCCAGTGCTCATGATAAGCCCATGTTCTTGTAAATTGTAACTAACCTTCACTTTAAAAAGACAGAAAAAATGATAAGATCTTTGCTTGTGTACTGCGAAGTGAACACAGGATGAAAATAAAGTAGAGAGAGTAGAGTAGAAAGTTCCACAAGTGAAACCAAGAGGCATCTACCTATCTACTGTTGTATAACACACACATACTGTACCAATATACCAACTCCAATCTGTGTATGTTGATTGAAAAATCTGTCTCATTAGATGTGGCTCAAATCAAACTATCCATCACTGCAGATCATACCCGAAAAATAAGACAACTGTATCCATTCCTGCTGTCAATAAATCACTACTGTCATACTTTCTACTTTTACAGTGATTCTTCTTGCATCATCATTTTTGAGTGTGGGGTCATTAGCCTAAGAATATTACTTTTGATAGAGGATGACATAAACGTGTCAGCACAGTTCAACACAAAGCTGAGCGTGCCTATTATACACGTCATAAATACGATCCAGTTTCTAGTGCATTAGTGATAATCTTTGCATACAGTAGAGCCCATAGCACGCTTGATGACAAATAATGACAAATAGACACTCACTCTTTAAAAGTATATGTTAATATAAATGCGACTCATGTTACAATGTAATGTACAAAAATAAAACTCATCATTCACAAAACAAAGTTCTGTTTTCAAAACATCCATTTCAACGTGAACAGTGTTACATACTGTATATAAATATACATAGATACATAGTGATGATTTGTGACACTAAACTGCACTGCAGCATCATTGCACTGTCCTATGGCGACATAGTGTTGCTCTGTCTGTCAGTAGGCCTATGTTTGCTAGTTGGTTTGAATTCCACAGTCTTATATCATTTTTGCCAAAGTGGCAACATGGAGTGAAGTCAGTGGTCCAGGATGACGCCCTCTTCACCTTAATGAAGACTCTCTTCCTACCACATTACTCCAACTAAATTGGGCTACTTTAGGCTAGGTTGGAAACAACTTTATATAACAGAAAATATACATAATATTCTGCGGTAATATATTTCCAAAAAATAGCCTATACAACAGGCAAATAAAATTGCTCTAAAGGGCTAAAATTGTGTAGTCCCTGACCAGGGATGGCTATCCTGGCTACCCTACCACAAATTCTCTTCCAACTCCTCTGTCCATATCCAGGTATTTGAATATTCCCACCATCCACATATTAATACCCTTTTATTCCATGTTTACATGGAAGGGTGGTATACGCTCTTTAGAATTTGAGCTTTTCATGGAAACTGAGCCTGAAGCATATCCTGAACTGCTAATTTCTTCAGCCTCCACATCTCTTTGTTTATTTTCGTTATACATCACTTCTTCTTGCAAGCTTTCATATTTCCCTTTTTCTGGACTATTGTCGTCCATCTCAAAATGGCTGCCTGTATTCACTTCGATGTTGTGTTCAATCTTCTCCAGCAGTTCTCTGACCTGAGTTCCATCATCCACTTCCATGTTGTTGAGTGCGTGATATCTGTTTCCACATTTGTGCACAACCCTCTGCAGTGCCTCCCCCTCACTCTCTATGTACATCTCAATGTCTCCAATCCAGTCTGCACAGGTGAACAGCACTATAATGTAACTCCAGACTTCTCCAAAAAGCCCAAGATGGTCACAAATTGATCTTTCATCAGCATCTGTGAATGTGGTGTCCACTGGTATGACCAAGAGGAAAGCATGAGGTCCCGGAGGACAAAGAGACACACTGCGCACAATCTCCAGTGTAGACTTAGTAGGAGTATCTGTACAGTCATCTTTTGACCAGCCTGGTGTATCGATGATGGTGACCTGTCTCCCAGATACTGTTGCTTGTTTCTTTACAGATGCAAAAACTGGCACAAAGCTAAACACATTTGCTCCAAAAATGGCATTTCCTGCTGAGCTTTTTCCACTACACTGACATCCAAGGAGAACAATTCTCAGATCTAAAATCAAATAAAATGTTTTAATTAATTGAAAATTGATTGACATTCTGTGGCTTGAAATAGCTATGGTGTAGAATATAACTTACCCTTTCTTGAAAACTGGGTTTCTCTTGGTCGGATCATCAACTTCCTTTTTTCTTTTGCTCTCTCATCTTGTTCCCTCCTTCTCACAATCAGGCCATTTAAAACAGTTTTATTCATTTCAAAATGATGACTTATGTTTTTCTCCACCATTTCCTCTATTTTCTTCAGAAGTTCATACACCTGGTGGTCATTCTTCTCCTTATTTTTGAAGACATGATACCTGTTGCCACATTTCTTAAGGACCATCTTCAAAGGTTCTCCCTGATCTTCGATGTGTTCCTCTATGGTCTTATCATCCAAAAGATCCCAATGTGTAAACAGCACTATTATGTGATTCCAGACATGATCACCAAATAGTTCTAGGTGTTTCTCAACAGCTTGTTCAGCTTGAGGCTCAAATGGATAGTGAGCCCTATTGACAAGAAGAAGAGCATGAGGTCCTGGTGGACAAAGAGCCACACTACGAACCACTTCATCTTTGATCAACTTTGGAGTATCTGGTGCATAGAAGTCTCTCCTCCGTCCTGGTGTGTCAATAACAGTGATGTGCCGTCCTGCGATTTCTCCATCTTTCTTTATACACTCAGAGATTTTCTTCAGTGGAAATGCTTCTCTTCCTAAGATGGTGTTCCCAGAAGAACTTTTACCTCCCTCCTCACATCCTAAAATTATGATCCTCATCTCTGAGAGAGATTGTTTACTAGCTGCAAAAGCAGGAGATAATCAGCTTGAGTGTTTAACATTTTATGCTTACAGTGTTATTAGGATGAATACAATAGAAACTAATTTTGAACAAACCTGAGGACATGGAGTTTTCCATCTCTGCATCCCTCAACAGTGCACCACAATAGCTTCCTGTCTAAAATATAAGACTGTTTTAAGTCATTTTTTGAAATCATTAATAGTAGGGTGTATTTGAGCTATGTCTTCCAGAGGAACCAATTACACAAACTGCTCAACTAAGCCAACTGTACTCCATAAAGTCCATCATTGCTTTGCAATCTTGCCATGCCATAGAGCTATGATGACTCACATTGTGGAAACCGGTGAACAATTTCCAAAGTTCCAAATTTGAACACACTTCAAATCTTAAGACATTAATAAAGTAGTTGCTTAACTTTGTTTGTTATATACAGTATTTCTGTTATATATTATATTTTTAAACTACAGACATTTTTAATAAATACAGCTACTTCTAGCCTACTACTTCTTATAACAGTTTTGAAGACATTCAAAGAGCTTTACAGCATTAGGACAACCTCACTAACCACCACCAATGTGTGAAATGTTCATTCATTCTATACAGTATAGTATCAAATGCAGCTTAAGATAAATAGTATTCAATTAAATTTGTTTGTCCATGGTGGCCTGTTCACTTACCGGTCTCCAACACTGTATGACAGAATCATGTAAGAGTGCAGAGTCTACGTGACTGGGGAATTCAGGTTGAACTAGTTTTTCATATCTCAGTTTCAGTATCTCAATATTGATAAGTTGTCCAAGTAGACACTTCAGGTCTTCTGGTTTGAAACCACTACACAGCCTATTTAAATACAACAAATTCCATTCTAGCAGCAGTTTCTTTTGGCTCTATTTGATTGAAATGTATATATGTAGCCCTTTAGTATGTGTTGTCTTTGGAAAAAATATTGCTAGATTTTCTTAATCTCTTCAACAATCACTGCCTGTCACAGACAACTGGTTGAGCAGGTTTATCATACTTTCTCTTTCTTACAGCACCCTTTCTTGTAACACTATGAGTGTGAATAGAATACAGTAGTTCACATTGTGTGTATTTGCAGTTGTTTTCAGTTATCTTCAACACAACAATGTATTTGTTTCTGTAGTATAAGATATTTTCTACATTTTATAGACTGAAATGATGACCAATGGGTGAATTAATGCATTTCAATATGTGTGAACTGAACTGAGCTTGTAATGTATTGTAGTGTTCCAGTCAGGTCTGTGTAACGCTTTGCAGTGCTTTGATCCATTTTTAGAATTCACATGAAAAAGATGAAAATTGGGTCCAAAACTTCAATTTTCCATTTTTCAGACAACTCAGATAATAGATAATTGGTGCTTTTTGTGTATTTTACTGTTGTTTGATGGTTGCTTTTGAGGGAGTGGATAGTTGAATTTGACACCAAAGTAAAAATGAGACAATATTTCAATTTTCTATTTCTTCGCCGTGGTTGGACTGAACCAAGCGCGCAGAGGGATGTCTTGGTTCAGGTAGCGCCAGTTGACTTTTGTAGAGGGAGAGGCCTTAGCTATAAATGAGATGGATAGACTTATCAAGTCAGCTCGAGACGTACAGACCTGACAGAACTACTGGCCCACCTGCAGGCTAACCTGCAAACTTTCTAATACAAAAGCCTATGAAGTTGCTGTGATTTATGTTCACCGTGGGCAAGTTGGAACACTTCGCTCTTTGCTCAATCAATCATTAAAGAAACTGTGATGCCGAGTGTTGCCTATGCCACCTAGGCTATATTTCGTCACGATATAAAAGTAACATTTTGTTTAGACCAGGGGTCTCCAACAGGTAGCTCGAGCTTCTCGCCACCTGGTCGGGGGTTACTGTGTACAGTTGCGCTCTAACCATATGCGAAGTTTCGGTTCAGCTGATAAGTCTGCTTTGCTTTTGAAGTAGCCTAGAGGTCATTCACGAACTTACTCTTGTCACATTATTAATGTAGGCTACATCTGCATCTCTGTAGTTATAGCCAAATCTGGTGCACTCTACCAACATAACTTCTAATCAGAGAGCATTAAAGCAGTAAAGATATCAAGATTTTGTGATTAGGCTGTTATGAAATTCATTTACATTTCCTGTGACTCTTTGAGCTACTCAGGTGGCGAGCAGCTCATGAACTACCTGTTGGAGACCCTGGTCTAAACAAAATTTTATTCCTATATCGTCCCCAAATATATCCAAGGTGGCATAACACCCGGCATCACCGTTTCTTCACCTGATTGATTGAGCGTAAGGGCGGTGCCGGTGGAGGTGTTCTAGGCCACGGTAAAACATGAAAATATTAAATCATGCAACAACTTCATAGGTTTCTGTTTTAGAGAGTTTGCAGGTAAGCCAGATGGTGGGCCAGTAGTTCTGTCAGGTCTGTAACGTTATGGGTCTCCTGTACATCCATCTCATTTACCCTTACCTGAACCAAGACATCCCTCAGCGCGCTTGGTTCAGTCCAACCACGCGTAGAAATGGAATATTGAAATATTGACTCATTTTTACGGTAACACTTTGCGGTAAGGGTACATGAATTATCATGAATTCATGCATGATTTCATTCATGATTCATTCGTGATTCATGCATTACTTCATCTCTGAATATCTAATGACTCATCAGGTATTAGCATGAATTCATTGTTTATCATTAATGACCTCCTGCTGAAATAGCAGATGATCTTAAGCATTAATTACTCTGGGTACATCATCATGAGTCATGACTAATTACACATGATCATGATGTTTTTGTTCAAAAGAATTTGATATAATTTGATATAATAAAAGTACTTATTTAGCCTACTTTGGCCTAGTCATACGCCATACGTCAACTAAATTTTACCAATTTAACCATGTCAACACTTTAGTTGAGGGGGCACAAACATGATGAATTCATCATGATCATGCTAATAATCATGACTCATGCTAATTAATCATGACTCACGATGATGTACCCAGAGTAACTAATACTTAAGATCATGTGCTATTTCAGCAGGAGGTCATTAATGACAAACAATGAATTCATGTTAATTCCTGATAACTCATTAGACTTTCAGAGATGAAGTAATGCATGAATCATGAATTTATCATGAATGATTTCATGCATGAATTCATGATAATTCATGTACCCTTACCGCAAAGTGTTACCATTTTTACTTTAGTATCAAATTCAACTATCCACTCTTTCAAAAGCACCCGACAAACAACAATGAAATACACAAACAGCATCAATTACCTATTATCTGAGTCGTCTGATAAATGGAAAATTGAAGTTTTGAACCCAATTTTCATTTTTTCCATGTTGATTCTAAAAATGGATCAAAGCACTGCAAAGTACACGGACCAGGTCAGGTTGTCAGTATTGTAATGGGGAAAATAATAATAAGTGGTGAAACTATGAATTTTGGGGTCACTGCAAAGTGGGCCAAAAAGTTCAGCATCAAATGTATAAACAGGGCATGTTTGATGACTTAACATTATTTGTGTTGTATGTTAAGGCCGATAATGTAATAACGGCCAATAATGTAATAACTGCCAATAACGTAATCATTTTCACAGTTTTTAAATGTAATAAAGCCAATAATGTAATAACTTGCCAATAATGTAAGAATTTCTTATTCTTATCTAAAAATATTATTTGTAAGTTTTATGTGAATGATTATCATAATGCAGTTATACACAAACAGGAATATTTTAAAATGATTTTTAATTCAATAAAATAATTTCATGTATTTTTTTTTTTTTACTCCATCTTCCCGCGCCCCCCTGGCACCACCTCACAGCCCCCGGGGGGCCCGGCCCCCACTTTGAAAACCACTGGTCTAGAGTTGTAGGCTAATGAGTTGGACCAATTTCTTGCGTCTTCAGTACTAGCAAGTCTTGAGTAGTTTGAGCAATAGAGCTCTTATTAAAATTGGCCAAAGTTGCCCTTTAACCGTCCACTAGGTGAACAAAACACTCAAGTCATGTGACTGACACTTTACTCAGCCATCAGCAGGCTTCCATAGTTCTACAGCAAAATGTGTAAAAGTAATTTTATGGTTTCTAGATTGGGAAACGAAAATAGCTATTCTTACTTATTGGATATTGGATTGTATATCCTATATTTATTGGAAAACTGTATAAAATGCTGTCCTTCTCTCCCTGTCCTCCTATTTCTCCCTACTTCCTCACCTCAGCCCCATCCTCCACTTCTCCTTCCCTTGACTGTGCACTATGGTTGAGTATGCACCGAGTGGGGTCACTGTCCTCTCCCTCCGCTACATATGGTGTCAGAAGAGGGATGGCTACCGTGAAGCCATCGGATGTGTACCCAATGTGTGGTCCGTATGAGGGACCACCAGGATAGGTTGTGTAGGTTGTGATAGGTTGTGTGAGGGACCCCTGAGATGGGTGAAGCACTAGAGTGTGGGGTACCCTGGGATGGGAGTAGTATGGCTGGTGGATGCGTGAGGGACATGCACTTCCCAAAGGGGAAGGCAGTGTGACGGGGTACCATCACTACGGTTGAGTATGCACTCTGACTGACATACCAACAAGCTTGACTCCTTGATGTTGCGGTCAAGTTGCACATTTAACTCTCCGGAGACCCGGATTCGTTTCCTTATCGTTTCAGAGAAAAATCTTACATTATTGGCAAGTTATTACATTATTGGCTTTATTACATTTAAATCTGTGAAGATTATTACGTTATTGGCAGTTGTTACATTATTGGTCATTATTACATTATCGGCCTTTACATGCCCCAACCTACCTTCAAAATTACAAGCTCAGGTGTTTGTGTGAGAAAGTCAAGTGTGAAGATGTATCTGCACATAGTATGAGCGAAGTGTGTTGTTTTCATTTAAGTGCCATTCCAGAAGAATAGAACTAAGAGTTCTGAACATGAAGTCATGCAGGGCAAAAAGCATTCCAAAGAATGTGCCCATGCAACATGGCAAGGGTAACATCAGCATGTTTACCCCATCCTTGCTATGAAATGGACTGGTTTTACTGCACTCAGTGACAAAAGTAACATATCTGAAAGACTCAGAATAGAGAGAGGCAGCTCATGGTTCATGGTATGATGGAAAAGGGGGTGGGGTGTCAAAGTGTCACATTTTGTTTGGCATTTCTGTTCATTCTGGAACTATTTCAGATAGATCACACCAATATATATATTAGGCTCCATATTTGAATCTGAATCTGAATCATTGCATACAGCAGAGTACTTGATGCAAAGTTCCTGTATTTTGGATATGAGTGACAGAGTCACTACTAGTCATATGCCTGTTGGTTGTGGAGTCCACCATGTTCCGCAGTATCTAGCCTACCACTCTAATACCACTGTTGTGTAACACACACATACTGTACAACCCAATCTGTGTATGTTGATAGAACAATCTCAGTCTCATTAGATGTGGCTCAAATCAAACTATCCATCATTGCACATCATACCCAAAAAGTAAGACAACTGAGCGTACCTATTATACACACGTCATAAATATGATCGAGTTCCAAGTGTGATCATTAGTTATCATCTTTTACATTATTAGAGCCCATAACACACTTGATGACAAATAATGACAAATAAACACTCACTCTTTAAAAGTACATGTTAATACCAGGTTGATTAATACAAATGCAACTCATGTTACAATGTAATGTACAAAGATAATAATTCATCATTCACAAATAAAGTTCTGTTTTCAAAACATCCATTTCAACATGAACAATGTTATGTATAAAAATATATGTGGGCAATTCCAGCGTTATGGACGTGACATTTTCGTGCATTATTGATGAACAAAAGGCCAGATAACCTCCGCAAACCTAGCAGTATTTCACAATTTTTTTTTCATATTCTTCTGCAAACTCCATGGCTGAATACAGGCAAACAGAAAAAATTAATATCATGATTTGCATCATAAGAATATGAGCCTTTCAATTTGCGTTATGGACGTGACGAAAAACGGACAAACTTTTGAGAGAGCGTAGTTTTTGCTGTGAAGTGTGTGAAATTTCTAGAGAAATGTAAATATTACTACATTCATACCAAACAGGACACCTCAGTAAAGACAGAGAAAGACTTAATTTCAAATGTAAATGTAAAAAAAGTTGGTTTTCATTGGGAGACATGGCGTTATGGATGTGACGCTGCGCGCGTCGCCGGAGTTCTAGATTCCGCCTCGACAATTATAAATAAATAACTGGACACCTCGGAGGTCGTTATCCCGCTTATCTCCCGTATCTATCTATCTCTCGTATATTTGAAGAAGCGTATAAAACGTAAAAGAAATATGCAACTCAAATTTAAAAGAAGCTAACCTGTTCGGTTTGGGTACTACTTTCAGTTGAAAGTAGATCTACCAGGTTGCTTATTGTTGTTATAGTTACCATTCTGAAAGGCATTCATATGGAACGGTAATCAGTTATTAGATGAGTTATTTTTTGGAACTACTTCCAAAGTAGCCGGTTATCTGGAATTAATGGCCACCTAGCAGCCAATCAGAGAAGAGAATGGCGTTCTGAAGGGAGATAATGTGGCACTTA
>JAODXP020000401.1:2500-17614 GCA_027497455.2 Sardinella longiceps | reverse complement strand
TTATTATCCTAAGATCTCGCATGCCACGAGGAAATGATGCATACCACGCCCCTTTTCTTCGTCAACTCGTCTCGTTTCCTCGTACAGCTCAGACTAGACAGGGCTGTTTTATTGGTTTAAATAACTATTTCAATCACTCCTATTAACACTGCATCCATATAACTACCTATGGATGTGGGAGTCAGTGTTGTAGTGAGGCCAATGTTGAACTTGGACTTGTATCAAATAAGTGTCCTAAATGTAGCCTAGGGTTGCTAACAGAAAATAAACAATGATGTGAACATTGTTTTCACTTCTCCACGCGCTTCTTCACGTCGGAGGAGTTTGCATAATAAAACGCTTGAAGTGTAAAGTCCCATGACAATCCGAGAACTGAGACGGCTCTCGGAGGATAATCAAACCAGGGGGGTCAGGATTTGGCTGATTAGCTTCGCCAATTAGCATTGCACTTCCTCGTCGCCATTTTCCAGAAATGACATCATATCCGACTCCATTTGACATATGCTGATTGGTTAATGCTACACTTTCAGCTCATGCTAACAAGCTCCCTGTGCACATCAGGTGTGTGCCGCCAGAGCCGCCCTCATCTCCATTAGTAACATGGGCCCTCATTGGCCTAATGAAATGGAGTCGGAAGTGAGCTCCATGAAACGCCATCTTGACAACTGAAAATTTTGTTCAATTTTGGATGAATTCACTAGCCTAGCATTCCACATTGGAATGAATGGGAGGCGGGACTTGCTATGTTTCTCCAGGTTTATTAATACCTCCATGAATCAAACGCACCATGAAGCCCTAGTGTTTCCTGTGTTCCTCGCTGCTTCATTAGTTTAATGTTATGTTCCTTCTGTTCCTGAGTATTAAGTTCTTCAGTAAAAGTTCTCCAGTCTCTTGGCAAATGGTCCACAGACTGTCCAGTTCCCGCCCTAATCCTCAAGTCTCTAGTCAAGTTTCCAGTCTGTAGTATCTCTGACTGCATTTGGGTTCTCAATCCTTCTTGTAACCATGACAACCATGACAGTGCTACAGTTCCCAGATTATTTTCAGAACCGTTGTCATGGCAGCCTACAGATGTTGTTGAAGTTGTACCAGGAAGAATGTTACATGTTGATGTTGATGGTTTTCTTTTTTTCTTTTGTAAATAAAACCGAGCACAGAGAGAGAACATCAACCTTATTCTGTCAGATAGAATTAAAAGGCTTGCTGTTTTTTGAAACTTTCTCTTGCTCCATTTACATATAAATAGGCAACACAAATGTCACCCATCGTTAGAAAGAAAAAAGGAATAAGCAAATAGAAGACTATACAATCAGCCACCCTAAGACACAAGTGGAAAGGGTGTTTATTTGTCATCTTTGGCATAGAGTAAAATGGATCTTCACCACCCCTAGATTCATCAGTATTTTCACTATTTCCACTTCTATTTGTGTCATCCTTTCTATCAGGACACACAAACACACACACACACACACACACTCTTTCTCTCTCTCTTTCTCACTCTCACACACTCTCTCTCACACACACACACCCCAGATGCACTTATTGTCCACAACCAAAGCTTTTCATAATGCTAGTTGTTGCATAAATTGCACAGTTAAAGTTATCCACAGTGACATTTCTTGCCAAGTCCATTTAATCATTGTTATCTTTAAGGCTCATATACACAAAATGCCTGAGGGACACAAGGAGGCATTTTAATGGTCATTAGTCCAGGGTGAAGTGCAAGTTGTTTGGGGCGTTATGGTCAATAGAGCCTAAAGGTCACCAGGGTGAAGTGCAAGTTGTTTTGGGGCTGTTTCTGCAACATTCTGCTTTCTTCAAGACGTGATAGACTATTGTGCCCAGTGCAACATTCAAAAGAGTTGGACTAATCATGGGGGTGTTATAGCTTTAACAAGAAATTAACCAATTAAACTTAGCATATCTAATTAATCATGGGTGTGTTGTGGGTGTAACAAGAAATTAACCAAGTGCACTTTTTTTATTCTGCCAATTTTAAAATTCGTGTAATTGATTAAACGAATATCCATCTCAAACTACTTGGACCTAACGGGCAGCTGGAGAAGCAAGAATTACACATTTGAATTTGCTGAATCAATCAGTACTGTTGTTCAGTGTGAAATAATGAACAGTGTACGGCAGTGTTTCTCAAACTGTGGGGCGGGCCCCACTAGTGGGCGCAGACACATGACAGGTGGGGCGCGAGACATCTCTTTGAGATCAATTGACGGCTGCACCATGCCCCCCAAATTCACCTAGCTTATTTTCTTTATCAGATTACTTGTGGAGAATTCCTTAGATCTGTGCATATGGCAGTAAATTGAGCTTTCCAATGGTGTTATTTGCTAGTTGCTGTGATCAGTGGCTCTGAAAATGTTTAGCTTTGACTTTTCATAAATTCTATTAGTTTACGTGGCTATATGTCCATCTTTAGGCCTACCCATTCATCTCGGTGAGATCTCTTCAGTCAAATAGGGCATCACAATAAACAGGGGAACATGATTTCCCTGAATTCAGGTGGGGCGTGAAAATTCTCTGCCTTCCAAAGTGGGGATTGACAGAAAAAGTTTGAGAACCACTGGTGTACGGGAAGCCCGTCTTCACACATGAATTGCAGATTAAAGCACTGACATTACAGTGCATAAGATGCTTGTGCTGCACATGAAGTTTCGTGAGCAAAATGAGATGCATCACAAGACTGTCTTTGCTGGTACTATTCAGCTTTCGGGATGCAGCGCACAGAACATTGTAGATGCCATTGTAAAGTTCTATGCAGACAATGCACTAGACTTGGTGGTGCAGAAATTGTCATGTTAACTTGAGATGGTCCCTCAGTTATGTTAGGGAAACACAGGGGAGTCACTGCTTTATTGAGGAGACAGATTCCACACCTCACTGAACAGCACTGTGTGGCCCATAGGGAGGATTTGGGCATTGATGACGTGTTTGAGGATGGCGACTGCAACTGATGATGGTGGTGCTGAGTTATTCAAAAAGGCTAATGCCTCAGCCGTTGTCTGGGAGCATTTCGGTTTTCTGCCAAATGATAAAGGTAAGCCGCCCACCGAATCTATATGTTCCACATGTTATAAGAAAGCCTGTGCAAGAAACGGCAACCCGTCGTATTTGCACTCTCACCTCCGAGTATCCCATCCTGCTCCAGACAGTGAGGTCAACTCTACAGAAGAGTCATGTTACCCAACCTAACCAAGCGCCCATAGCTGGATCTTTAGACAAAGCCAGGACAGCAACTCAGTCATGTTACCCAACCTAACCAAGCGCCCATAGCTGGATCTTTAGACAAAGCGAGGACAGCAACTCAGTCATGTTACCCAACCTAACCAAGCGGCCATAGCTGGATCTTTAGACAAAGCGAGGACAGCAACTCAGTCATGTTACCCAACCTAACCAAGCGCCCATAGCTGGATCTTTAGACAAAGCCAGGACAGCAACTCAGTCATGTTACCCAACCTAACCAAGCGCCCATAGCTGGATCTTTAGACAAAGCCAGGACAGCAACTCAGTCATGTTACCCAACCTAACCAAGCGGCCATAGCTGGATCTTTAGACAAAGCGAGGACAGCAACTGGGTCATTCTCACGAAATCAGTCTTACAAGATGGCAAGAAGCTTTTGGTGAATTAAGTAAACTTTACCAAAATTTTAATTATACATTTATGAACATACCATCATAGGCTATCTTGCAAATTATTTGGAGTGAACATCATGATTTTTTTGTTGTTGTTTTTCACATTTAACAGTAAAATTCTCATTACCGCAACGCGATCATTCTTAAAAAATAGGTTCTTTGAAATGTAAATTTTAATACTTAACAAAAATAAAAATAAAAAGATTTGGTTCATATTACACTACAGACACTTACATTATATAAACATGTGATATTTGCCATTCATTTGTAAAAGGAGTTAAAATTATAAGGAAAAGAAATTTGTCCGCGAGCAATTTTCTCATCCTCCGCAACTATTTTTAAGTACTATTTAAGTCTACAAGGAACTTATGTAATCAATGCATTTTGGATGGGGGGACATCTTTTTCTGTGACACTCAAGATGGCTACCAGGTGAGTACTTCATTTTATTTTTCTCTGATTAAATTAAAAAGTTTGTTTATTAGAGTGCCTACACGACTTTTCATGTCTCATTACCGATACGCAATGTATTTACCAATTAAAATGTATTATTTTTTTAAAAGTCTTGATTTTTATTTACTCTATTATGGTCTAATTCTTAACAGTTAGCTTAAGTTTAGCTAGGCCTCATGGTGTCTTCAGAAATAGCAGAAAAGTTCAAGGTCACTCATACTCCGCAACAGTATTCTCATACACCGCAACAATTGGTCATGTTGCGGTAGAGAGATTTTCTGTTTCGGTAATGAAAAGTAATGTATTAAAAGCAAACATGTATAAACATACGTTCATTTCCAAGGGCTTTTAACAATTAATTATTTTAGACTTGCATTTAAAGTATTAAGTTAAGTGTATTAAGTGCATTTAGTCAAGACCAAATCATGTTAGACTTAAAATATTGAACTTGTTTACAAAAACTCTCAAATATTTCTTTAACTCAAAAAGTAGGTTAAGTAACCTTTCAAAACACTTAAATAAAAGTAACACAGCTGTCACAAACCCTCCAGTAGGGGTCAGTAATTTTCATAATGTTATTGTATGATATGCATACCATTATTTTTGATTGACTGTTATATCCAACTGTATAACTGTAATATATTTCCTTACAGACAACAAAAAAAGGATTCAGCAAAAGCTAGGCTTCTAAAGCACAGGGAGAAAATTTACAATAACCCAGAGCTTCTGGAGGAGTACAGGAGGAAAGAGAGAGAGAGGTTAGGGGACCAGGTTATAGGGACACACACACACACACACACACACACACACACACACACACACACAAACACACACACACACACACACACACAAAAAACATACACACACTGAAAGTCAGAGACAGACAGACAGACAGACTGTAACAACCAGACATGTCAATAGAACAATGAGCACAGTTGCATGTCGGGGCTATTCTGGTGGTCGAGTCGAGTACGCTGATTTGTCATCATTTCAACCATCCACACTGTATAGTGTCATTACATTTAAACAATATAAAAAATAACATATTTAGTGCACACATTAAAGGTAACAAAGTGCAGTGTCTACTTAAGATTTAAGATAGACAAGGGACAGGACAGAAAACACAGGGCATGTAGACACAACAGTGGCTATAATAAGTTAAGTACATAGTAACATAAGTAGAGTGCACAATGAGGTGGAGGTAGAATGTATAAATTAAGTAAATACATACATAAATAAAATATTAATTAATTAATAAATATATATTTAAGAACAGAATAGCAGTATCATTCATTTCCATGCGAGAAATTCCTCATTCTGATCAACATCTTGGTCTTATTCCAGTCTCTGGAGTAAACCGAATATCTATTTTCCAGAATAGTCCCTGCATGTAACTATAGCCTAATCAATTGGTCCAATTATTTGTGGAAAACCTGTGTTCATCATTGCATCCTCTCCATTTGTAACGTCAATCTAATTTTCTTTCTTTAATTTTTAGGTATCGAAAACGTAAGGAAAGTGGTAAAATTAAAACAACTAAAGATCTGACAAACAGGCAACATGAAAAGAAGAAAATGCAGTGGAGAAAAAATTCCGCCAAACTTTATCGAAAGAGAAAACAAGTGGAGGCCATACTTAACATTACACCTGAATCTGAGGCAGAAATGACAATAAATAATGAAATACAGATAAACATTGAAATACAAACAACACCAGCAGAGGAAAGGATGGACGAAACTACACCAGCAGAGGAAAGGATGGACCAAACAACACCAGCAGGGAAAAGGTGGGAGCAAATGGGGCCTGTTAAGTCATCAACCCCCAAGAGACAGCAGGCATCAAAAGTAACCACAAAATTGAGAACAAAACTAAGGTACGTTGAAGAGCAACTAAAAAAGAAGACACAAGAAATGCATAATCTGACTAGAAAAATGAGAAGACTCCAAAGTCAAAGGGTGAAGATGGTGAACAGGCAGCCAGCACTTGTTTCAAAAAGGAAGGAGCTCAGGAAAAAGAAGACGGGACTTCCAAACAACAGTAAACGGCTCCTCCTGCAAAAAGATGTCAGCTCTTTCCTGCACCGTGATGATGTTTCTACAGTGATTAATGGTAAATCTGGAGAGATACGCCGGAAGGGAGTCATTTACCGGAAGCGGCCATTGTCGGATAAGATGGCCAACCTTCATAAGAAGTTTTGCTCCGAAAACCCCAATGCACCAATCTCCAAAGCACAATTTTTCAAATTGAGGCCATTCTGGATCGTAAGGCCAAAAATCACAGGAAGAGAGACGTGTGCATGTAAGCTTCATGAAAACTTCAGTTTGAAAATTAATAAACTACATCAGCTTGGAATAATTGAATCTTCAAACACAGAAGACATTGTGCAGTCCAGTGTGTGTGATACTAATAGCATTGCCTGCATGTATGACAGGTGTCAGAATTGCAAAGGAAAGGGATTTCCAACAATGCTGGATCCATTGACAAAAGGGAACATTGTTACTTGGCAGGAGTGGGTGACAAGGTCAGTGACCATAACTAAAACAACAAAAGATGGAACAACAGAAAAAGAAGTGAAGAACACATTTCTCGAAACAAGGAACTCCTCTGTGGAAAAGTTGGTGGGGCTAACCCGAGAACACCTCCCAACTTTTTCTGCACATGTGTTTAATATCAGGCACCAATTCTCAGCATTGAAATCTATGAAAGACACACTCAACGACACTGATGTTGCTGTACATATAGATTACAGTGAGAACTACAGCTGCAAGTATGCCCGCGAGATAAAGGACACACATTTTGGAGGTGGCAATCCCCAGGTCACTCTCCACACTGGGGTCCTGTACCTCAGCAGGGGAAGAGTGGAGGCCTTTGCCTCAATTTCTTCATGCCTACAGCATGATGCTGTGGCGACATGGGCCCATTTGGACCCAATTTTAAAGCTCATTAGACAAAAATACCCTGAAGTACTGAACATCCACTTTATCTCTGATGGCCCGACGTCTCAGTACAAGAACAAAACTTGCTTTTATCTTGCCTCCACCGTGCCATTTATGAATGGTTTTAAATGGGTAACATGGAACTACACCGAGACGTCACATGGCAAAGGAGCACCAGATGGCATTGGTGGGGCCTTGAAGAACCTGGCGGACAGGATTGTTGCATATGGTACCAGCATACCTGATGCAGATTCACTGTTTGAACAACTGCAAAGCAATTCTTCTGTGACACTATTCAAAGTGTCTGAGGAAAAAAATTAAAGAGAGCAATGAGTTGGTTCCTCCAGAACTGAAACCAGTGCCAAGAACAATGAAGATCCACCAAGTAAGTCATAGCTTCTTCAGTTAAATGTTTTAAATAAGATTAAGAAATAATTTAGATTAAGTTAAATTAACTAATTGATTAGTTATTTGTTTATTAACTATTGATTATTTATTTATTTCAATTTCTTGAAACAGCTGACATCTTCAAACCCTGGGGTCATCAACACAAGAGAAGTGTCTTGTTTTTGCGGGAAAAATTGTTCTTGCTTCTCTCCATGTCCCCATGTGTTCTCTGAAAGCTTTGAAAGAGAGCAGATCCCTGATGATGCTGAGGCCACCATAGAGGTTGGACAGTGGGTGCTAGTTGAATATGATGCAGAATTGTTCCCTGGTACAGTTACACAGGTGAATTTCTTTTCAAGATTTCTATTTAGCTTCATCAGTGGAAAAATTCATCCATCATTCATAATTCTTGTTGGACTGACAGTTGTTTCTAATGTCAATGTCAATGTCAAATTTATTTGTAAAGCACTTTAAATTAGACAACAGTCAGCCAAAGTGCTGTAAAATAAAAACAAAACAAAATACAAAAAAATAATAATAAAAAGCAAAATAGCCAGAAACAAGAAACTTAATATAGTATAAATTAACTAGGGGTAATTTTTGAGAAAACAAAGAAAAATGGGGAAAATAAACTTAATCTTACTTATCTTAAATAACTTATATTATGACTTAGATTATAGAGAAGCTCTAAACAGAAGAGAAAGAAAAGAAGAAGAAGAAAAAAAAGATAAAATAGGTAATAAAATTACACTGAACTAAAACTTACTCTAACCTAACTTTATGTCAATAAAATAAACTAAAAGCAAAGAATAGGACAAAATGACATTACATTATAAGCTAGGGAGTAAAGGTATGTTTTAATGGAATTGTACTGGTTATAAAAGTAGATTAAGACACCTAATGCATAATACATCCTTAATGTTTTTTTTTTTTTTTTAACTTATGAAAAACAGATCATTGATGGGCAATATGAAGTCGACACCATGAGTTGTGCTGGGGAAAACCGATTCTTTATCCCAAGCATCAGATTTCCCGGAGAAAGGGTCTGGTACTACCGACAGGACATTAGGGATATCATTCCAGAGCCACTTCCTGCAACGTCCTCTGCAAGACACTTCTGTGTTTTGCCGGATATATGGGCAAAACACAAAAGACGTGCATGAAGATTATTATTGCAAAATGTGGCTTGTTGATTGTTTACATATTATTTTCATGTTTCATGTTATTTTTCATGTTCATTGATTCTGACTAGGAAAACATGATTGTTTTTATATTGAAATGACTCAAGTTGCTGCAGTTGCTTAAGTATTATATTTATACAGTATGTATAAAATGATTTGTATGAATGAAATGATATAAAATGATTTGTATGTATGAAATGATTCTCAAGAACAGATGGTACTGTATGTAGAAATTGTAGAGATTGTTCTTTTAGTTTGAAACACTGCATTGACTTTTTTACATGTTAAAAGGAAATAATTCTCTCTGTATTGATTGATTAAAATATGTTAAAAAGAAATTATATGTGATTCTATGATAAAATGAAGCTATTTTGTTGATTTAAAATAAAGGTGTTTCCTTACACACAGGGATTTTGTGTTAAATATGAATCCTTCATTACCCCTGAATTTGTTGCAAGTTTTCTCATTTCCGAAACATGGAATCTCATTTCCGAAACACAATTCTCATTACCGCAACATGAGGTTATTTGCAAATTATTTAATTAATAAAAAATAATTTCTAGTTTGTAATTGTGTTGATGCAACTTGTAGCACTACATATTTGCTCCCCATTTAAAGAAAGTAAATATTTATGTCAATTTCTAAAAAAGATCTTACAAAAACAAGATGTAAATCATTAAATATGTTGCGGTAATGAGACAAATTAAGATTTTTTTTCAAATTAATAAGTTTCACAAAGTCATTTTTCCTGATTTATACATACCTCTTGGCATGAAAGTTGATAAACTACTCTGAAAATTCCAATATAAAAAACATTTCTACAATTTATTTGATGTGAGTTTATGTTGCGGTAATGAGAATTTTTTTTTGCACTCAATATTTAGAATGCCTGTAAATTCATACCAAAATTCCAAAACAATGTCAAATAATAATGTTTTTAGTAAGTTCAGACATTGAACTTAAGTCCTCATTAGGAATTTTGCCTTCAAATGGCTTTTCAAAATTTTGAGGTTTGAACCCTTTCAAATTTGGATTTCGTGAGAATGACCCAACTCAGTCATGTTACCCAACCTAACCAAGCGGCCATAGCTGGATCTTTAGACAAAGCGAGGACAGCAACTCAGTCATGTTACCCAACCTAACCAAGCGCCCATAGCTGGATCTTTAGACAAAGCGAGGACAGCAACTCAGTCATGTTACCCAACCTAACCAAGCGCCCATAGCTGGATCTTTAGACAAAGCGAGGACAGCAACTCAGTCATGTTACCCAACCTAACCAAGCGCCCATAGCTGGATCTTTAGACAAAGCCAGGACAGCAACTCAGTCATGTTACCCAACCTAACCAAGCGGCCATAGCTGGATCTTTAGACAAAGCGAGGACAGCAACTCAGTCATGTTGCCCAACCTAACCA
Organism: Sardinella longiceps; assembly: GCA_027497455.2. Classification (NCBI taxonomy): domain Eukaryota; kingdom Metazoa; phylum Chordata; class Actinopteri; order Clupeiformes; family Clupeidae; genus Sardinella; species Sardinella longiceps. Next base: position 7,597 of record JAODXP020000401.1, on the reverse strand, counting down.
AGCGGCCATAGCTGGATCTTTAGACAAAGCGAGGACAGCAACTCAGTCATGTTACCCAACCTAACCAAGCGGCCATAGCTGGATCTTTAGACAAAGCCAGGACAGCAACTCAGTCATGTTACCCAACCTAACCAAGCGGCCATAGCTGGATCTTTAGACAAAGCGAGGACAGCAACTCAGTCATGTTACCCAACCTAACCAAGCGCCCATAGCTGGATCTTTAGACAAAGCGAGGACAGCAAAGCACTAATGCACAACAAGAACAGTGTGAGGTGGAAGGAGTGTGAGGAGTGCACTATTTCCATCAGCAAATACATAGCAGCAGGAGTGCACTATTTCCATCAGCAAATACATAGCAGCAGGAGTGCACTATTTCCATTAGCAAATACATAGCAGCAGGAGTGCACTATTTCCATCAGCAAATACATAGCAGCAGGAGTGCACTATTTCCATCAGCAAATACATAGCAGCAGGAGTGCACTATTTCCATCAGCAAATACATAGCAGCAGGAGTGCACTATTTCCATTAGCAAATACATAGCAGCAGGAGTGCACTATTTCCATCAGCAAATACATAGCAGCAGGAGTGCACTATTTCCATCAGCAAATACATAGCAGCAGGAGTGCACTATTTCCATCAGCAAATACATAGCAGCAGGAGTGCACTATTTCCATCAGCAAATACATAGCAGCAGGAGTGCACTATTTCCATCAGCAAATACATAGCAGCAGGAGTGCACTATTTCCATTAGCAAATACATAGCAGCAGGAGTGTGAGGAGTGCACTATTTCCATTAGCAAATACATAGCAGCAGGAGTGCACTATTTCCATCAGCAAATACATAGCAGCAGGAGTGCACTATTTCCATCAGCAAATACATAGCAGCAGGAGTGGAGTTATTTCACACAGTAGAGAAAAAAAGTCTTTTCCTCAGATGGTGAAAACGTCATAATTGCTTTAAGGCTGCTGAATTGGCCAGGCTCAACTGCTTCAGCCATAACCTCAATCTTGCCGTAACAAACAGACCGGCCGACCAGAAGAAAAACATGATCTCAATTTTGCCGTTAACAAATGCACCGGCCGACAAGAAGAAAAACATAATCTCAATCTTGCCGTAACAAACACACCGGCCGACCAGAAGAAAAACATAATCTCAATCTTGCCGTAACAAACACACCGGCCGACCAGAAGAAAAACATAATCTCAATCTTGCCGTAACAAACACACCGGTCGACCAGAAGAAAAACATAATCTCAATCTTGCCGTAACAAACACACTGGTCGACCAGAAGAAAGAGACTGGCAAGGCCATAGGAATGTTTATAGTTTCCCAGAGCTTTTTAGCGACGTTCCAACTCAACCCAAACGCTAATCAGCGTCGGAGCTTGATCTTGCAGCCCTTTAACATCCAGATCAAGCATATTCGTGGTACTGATAACATGCTAGCTGACGCTTTGTCACGTGTACCCTAGCCATGTTTACATGTCTACGGTTATAAAATTAACGGTAAGTCATGGTTTTTGCTTCTTTTGTTTTTGTGTGTGAGTGTGCATGCGTGCGTGTGCATGTGAGAGATGTTCAATAATTGATTTCTTTCAGTGTGTGTGTGAGCGTGCGTGTGCATATGTGAGAGCTGTGCAATAATTGTGGTTTCTTTCTGTGTTTACAAATATTACAGTATGGCTGTATTCTTTAATTTCTTGAAATTTGATTGCACACATTCTATTCAGTGGATGATGTGCAAAGCATTGTGATAATTATCTATATTATTTGGAGACAATAGTCACCATTTTGGTGGGAAGGTGTTACGTCCTTCCACCTCTAAGTGGCCCAGTCTACATTTGTTTCATCTCCTTATTTCTGATATGTTTCAGGTGTGAGTGGGTGTGGAGCTGAGCTCCTTTAAAAGCTTGCCTGCTCTCCATTTTGGTTTTTGCCAGGACCGGGTGGCCCGCTCCTGCCTTGTCATCCTTTTACTATTTTTGTTAACATTTTTCCTTTATTCCGTATTTTCATATTTCTCATTATTGTTATCCTTATACCATTTCTGTTAATAAATACCCCTAGACTAAACGAGCTGAAGACTTTTCGTCTTTTATGTTGTGGCCAGCTTGACTGGCCGTAACAGCCGTTACATTGTATCTGCCTTTTCACACAGCTATCAGCGACAGCAGGAGTTGAAAAACAAGCAACAAGAGCTTGGACTGCTGGAGCATAGTTTAGTAATGGTAAGTAGCCTAGCAAATAATACTGCGCTCCAATGACGGGTCTATATGCTAATAATCAGTGTTGGCCTATGATACTGTACCTGGATAATAATAATGCTGAACTTGTCCATGATTAGGCAACGCACACCCATCCTAGCCGTCTCACACATCTCGAACTGCGCCTTCAGACCGAGACCGATTCAGGCAACATGGGCGACGGAAGTAATTGACCTTGTATGGAGACCGGCGATTACGACGTCAAAATTGGCAGGTGACTTGGGCGATAAAAGCAAGTTATACTTCGGTTGACTTTATGTAATGAGCTATGATGCGGTTGGCCGATTACCAATCAGAATGTCGATTTAATGGGGAGATGCCTGTAGAGAAGCAGGATCGAACGTTTGAAAGTTAACGTCATGGGCAAATTTGCCGTTTTGGTTGCTGTGCTCAAGAGATGTTTCTTGGGAGTCGGCGATTGGCAATTTATCGGTCTCGGATCTCTCACACAGCTCTAACACCTGTTTTCATAGGATTGCCCGTCATGCTGGGGATCTAAACAAAAGATGATCGATAGGATCATCAAGCAGCTCATCGAGCACCGGCCTATTTGACACGTTCTGTTTGAAGATAGAAAGACCACGATTTCCTTAACGTGGCACGACATCGATGTACTGACTGCTTTGAATGATGGGCTGAAACCGGTATATGTGGCCTGATTGCGTGGCTGTGTGTGTGTGTGTGTGTGTGTGTGTGGCCGTATTTGTTTCCCTGCAACAAGGCAGCTCCATCAGCGCATGATGGAAGACAGTGCATGACTCTATGATGATTATAAAACTGTCATTTAAAAAAAAAAAAAGCTCGTAAATGTTGAGCAATAGTGTGTGTGTGTGTGTGTGTGTTACCAGCAGTTGGTGAGTCGTGCTGTGTTTGATCCCCATCGTCTGATTGGTTGGTGGGTAGCCGTGGTGGATGAGTGACAGGGAGGCTGTCCAGAAATGCTGTGAACTTCACTGATAAGACTGAGCTGTTATGCAGCTGTGTCACACACACACACACACACACATCCAGACACACACACATGCACACAGACACACACATGCACACACACGTGCACACACATCCAGACACACACACGCACGCACACACACACACACGCATCCAGACACACACACACACACACACACACACACACACAGAAAATGAAAGAGACAGACAGAAAGAGCAAGCCAAGAATATAATACGTATTAAGGCACATTAATATAACTCCAATGGCATCTTCAATGAAGTGCAGTCCGCTCTGTCTAATTATTATTCTTAGACACACTCTGACATTTTAATGATGATTAAACACTTAATTCATACAGCTGTATTAATGCACACACACACACACACACACACACACACACACACACACAGGCTAAACAACTCTTTTATGAATATTTATGGACTCATTTTCACACATAATCTCCTCAACATAATGACTCCACAACTTAAAAGTGGCAAATTATGTGTGTGGTGTCTGAGTGTGTATTCACTCTTAAATAAACAGACTTAATGAAAATAAATCACCCAAGGTGTGTGTGTGTGTGTGTGTATGTGTGTGTGTGGTTACGACTAACCTTAATGACCTGTATTGCACTGTTGTTCTCCAGAGTAGTTGTGTGTGTATATGTGTGTGTGTGTGTGTTTACAACTAACCTTAATGACCTGAGATGCACTGTCGTTCTCCAGTGTAGGTGTGTGTGTGTGTGTGTCTGTGATGTGTGTGTGTGTATGTGCTTACAACTAACCTTAATGACCTGAGAGGCACAGTCGTTCTCCAGTGTAGGTGTGTGTGTATATGTGTGTGTGTGTCTGCTTACGACCAACCTTAATGACCAGAAATACACTGTCATTCTCCAGTGTAGGTGTGTGTGATGTGCGTGTGTGTGTATGTGTGAGTATATGTGTGTGTGTGTGTGTGTGTAGTTACGACTAACCTTAATGATCTGAGAGGCACTGTCGTTCTCCAGTGTAGGTGTGTGTGTATATGTGCGTGTGTGTGTGTGTGTGTGTGTGTGTGGTTACGACTAACCTTAATGATCTGAGAGGCACTGTCGTTCTCCAGCACGTATCCAAACTCCATGATTGGTGCTTTTAGAGAACATGTGACCTGCGGCCGCACCCCCTCACCACACACAGTTAGATCCAGAGTCATCCTAGAACAGCGCACTTCCAGAGTCTCACGATACTGCACACACACACACACACACACACACACACACACACACACACACAGTTAGATCCAGAGTCATCCTAGAACAGCACACTTCCAGAGTCTCACAATACTGCACACACACACACACACACACACAGTTAGATCCAGAGTCATCCTAGAACAGCACACTTCCAGAGTCTCACGATACTGCACACACACACACACACACACACACACACACACACACACACACACAGTTAGATCCAGAGTCATCCTAGAACAGCACACTTCCAGAGTCTCACAATACTGCACACACACACACACATACACACAGTTAGATCCAGAGTCATCCTAGAACAGCACACTTCCAGAGTCTCACGATACTGCACACACACACACACACACACACACACACACACACACACACACACACACACACACACAGTTAAATCCAGAGTCATCCTAGGACAGCACACTTCCAGAGTCTCACGACACTGCACACACACACACACACACACACACACACACACACACACACACACACACAGTTAGATCCAGAGTCATCCTAGAACAGCGCACTTCCAGAGTCTCACGATACTGCACACACACACACACACACACACACACACACACACACACAGTTAGATCCAGAGTCATCCTAGAACAGCGCACTTCCAGAGTCTCACGATACTG
>JAODXP020000400.1:0-2500 GCA_027497455.2 Sardinella longiceps | reverse complement strand
CCTGGACTATGGACCAGGCAGCCCCACTCTCCCTTGTTTATATCTCACTTCTCTCAAGACTCAAATAACCCCTGTGTGTGTGTGTGTGTGTGTGTGTGTGTGTGTGTGTGTGTGTGTGTGTGTGTGTGTGTGTGTGTGTGTGTGTGTGAGTCTGTCTGTCTGTCTGTCTGTCTGTCTGTTTACTGTGTGTGTGTCCACTTAGGAGACAGGAACTCCTGTCTGAATTGAAGGTCTCTCTCTCTCTCTCTCTCTCTCTCTCTCTCTCTCTCTCTCTCTCTCTCTCTCTCCCTCTCTCTCTCTCTCTCTCTCTCTCTCTCTCTCTCTCTCTCTCTCTCTCTATCTCTCTCTCTCTCCTCTATCTCTCTATTCTCTCTCTCTCTCTCTCTCTCTCTCTCTCTCTCTCTCTCTCTCTCCCTCTCTCTATCTCTCCCTCTCTCTCTCACCCTCTCTCTCTCTTTCTCTCTCTCTCTATCTCTATCTCTCCCTCTCTCTCTATCCCTCTCTCTCTCTCTCTCTCTCTCTCTCTCTCTCTCTCTCTCTCTCTCTCTCTCTCTCTCTCTCTCTCCCTCTCTATCTCTCTCTCTCCAAATAGAATCTGTTCTCCTCAGGATGTTAGTTTGGGTTTCCTGAGTGCTGGACATTTTTACCACTCAAACTGACACTAACCTGCGGCAGGAATTCCACAGCCCTGCACTCCTCCACTGCACTCATCCCTCGCTCCCTGCACTCCTCCTATCCACTCATCCCTCGCTCCCTGCACTCCTCCACTCCACTCATCCCTCGCTCCCTGCACTCCTCCACTCCACTCATCCCTCGCTCCCTGCACTCCTCCTATCCACTCATCCCTCTTCCCTGCACTCCTCCTATGCACTCATCCCTCCTTCCCTGCACTCCTCTGCTCCACTCATCCCTCGCTCTCTGCACTCTTCCACTGCACTCATCCCTCCTTCCCTTCACTCCTCCACAGCACTGCTGCATTTCCTTGTACTCATCTGTCGTTCCCTGCTCTCCTCCGATCTGCTCTGTCTTTCTCTCCACTCATCCGTCGTTCCCTGCACTCTTCCGCTCCACTCATCCGTCGTTCCCTGCACTCTTCCGCTCCACTGATCTGTCGTTCCACAGGCAGTCATTTGTCTTCTGCACTCCTGGTTCCTTCTTGTCCACTGCACTCTGTGTGTGTGTGTGTGTGTGTGTGTGTGTGTGTGTGTGTGTGTGTGTGTGTGTGTGTGTGTGTGTGTGTGTTTTTTTACTCTCTGTTTTTACTCTCTGTTTTTACTCTCTCACTCTGTTTTTACTCTCTGTTTTTACTCTCTGTTTTTACTCTCTGTTTTTACTCTCTGTTTTTACTCTCTGTTTTTACACTCTGTTTTTACTCTCTGTTTTTACACTCTGTTTTTACTCTCTGTTTTTACTCTCTGTTTTTACTCTCTGTTTTTACACTCTGTTTTTACACTCTGTTTTTACACTCTGTTTTTACTCTCTGTTTTTACTCTGTTTTTTACTCTCTGTTTTTACTCTCTGTTTTTACACTCTGTTTTTACACTCTGTTTTTACTCTCTGTTTTTACTCTCTGTTTTTGCACTCTGTTTTTACTCTCTGTTTTTACTCTCTGTTTTTACACTCTGTTTTTACTCTCTGTTTTTACTCTCTGTTTTTACACTCTGTTTTTAATGGAGGAGAGATGGAGCTTTCATTCAGATAGTGTGTGTGTGTGTGTGCGTGTGTGTGTGTGTGTGTGTGTGTGTGTGTGTGTGTGTGTGTGTGTGTGTGTGTGAGAGAGAGAGAGAGGGTTTACTAACACTTATGTTTGTGTGTGTTTTTACTCTCTGTTTTTATATTCTGTTTTTTTACTCTCTGTTTTTACTCTCTGTTTTTACACTCTGTTTTTACTCTCTGTTTTTACTCTCTGTTTTTGCACTCTGTTTTTACTCTCTGTTTTTACATGCTCGTAGTTTTTACGATTCTGTTTTTACTCGTGCATGTTTTTACTCTGCATGATTTAGTTGTGCTGCTGTGTGTGCTCTGTGTGTTTACGTGTGTGTGTGTGTGTGTGTGTGTTGTGTGTGTGTGTGTGTGTGTGTGTGTGTGTGAGTGAGAGATCAGAGAGAGAGGGTTTACTAACACTCTATGTTTGTGTGTGTTTTTACTCTCTGTTTTTATACTCTGTTTTTTACTCTCTGTTTTTACTCTTGTTTTTATATTCTGTTTTTACTCTCTGTTTTTATATTCTGTTTTTACTCTCTGTTTTTACACTCTGTTTTTACTCTCTGTTTTTACTCTCTGTTTTTGCACTCTGTTTTTACTCTCTGTTTTTACACTCTGTTTTTACACTCTGTTTTTACACTCTGTTTTTACTCTCTGTCTTTTCACTCTCTGTTTTTACTCTCTGTTTTTACTCTCTGTTTTTACTCTCTGTTTTTACACTCTGTTTTTACACACTGTTTTTACTCTCTGTTTTTTACACTCTGTTTTTACTCTCTGTTTTTACTCTCTGTTTTTA
>JAODXP020000398.1:0-17821 GCA_027497455.2 Sardinella longiceps | reverse complement strand
CTTCGTTCAGTTACGTATTGCTTCAGTTGCGCTCCGACCTGTTTCACCTCTCTCACTCGCGCTGCAATTTTGAAACTTATATTAGCCTATTTGCGGGGTATTCAGTTCAAGAGAAGGGATTTCTAAGTGACAACATTAATCCTCAAGGTAGTTAACAACCTAAATATGCGAACATGCGAGTGAGCGTCAACGATTGTGTCGGTAAAATAATTGTTTTCACTGACATCAAATGACACTCACAAACATTCTCTCTCTCAGTTGCGCTCCGACCTTCACCTCTCTCACTCGCGCTGCAATTTTGAAACTGATATTAGCCTATTTGCGGGGTATTCAGTTCAAGAGAAGGGATTTCTAAGTGACAACATTAATCCTCTAGCTAGTTAACAACCTAAATATGCGAACATGCGAGTGAGCGTCAACGATTGTGTCGGTAAAATATTTGTTTTCAGTGTCTGTAAAATATTTATTTTCACTGACATCGGAGCAGCAGAGCAGAGTGCAGACACATCTACACCCGTGTGTGGAGTGTGTGTGTAGGCTACTGTAGGCATGAGTAGCCTAGGTCCTAGGCAAAGCAGTAGGCCTACTTCAAGCCTAGTACAAACACAGGACATACTGAAACGTCGGGAGGTGTTGGAATGTCGGAGATATTTTTTTTTTCACATTCCATTGATAATGGCGGGTCAAATGCGTTAATCGTGCGTTAAAGAAATTGACGGCGTTAAAATGGGTTTGCGTTATTAACGTGTTAAACTGACAGCACTACATTTTTCCTGTAGCTTAGCATAGGCCTAGGCACTGGATTGCCAGTTAGGCAACTTACTTACCTTAGTGCCTACACTAAAGGTAAAATTGGGTTGCCAGGCCAGGAAAACACATGCACTGAGACCAAAATGCTTTTAACTCAAGGTGGAATATTCCTTTAAAATAAATTTTTAGCCTACACTACTTTTGAATTCATAGATGGCTATTGCGTAAGACAATGCGATTAATTGCGATTAATCGGGGAAAATGTGTGATTAATCGCGATTAAAATTTTTAATCGTTGCCCAGCCCTAGAAATAAGTCTTCATTTAGGCTAGACTTTCTCATAAAGTTAATAACAATTGTCTCAGTGTTTTTGGAAGTTAAGTCTGTTGCAGTTGCTGTGATCTCAGTGAACCCAAACTTGACATCTAACCTTACTTTGCGCTTCAAGCCTCCTTCAATATTAGGCATGGAAACAGTCATGGAACCTTCTTTATCTAAATTGTTGTCGTCAACATATTCTGCATTTTGTTTTGTTGTCTTGTAGAAGGTGATGGTCATGCCTGTCTGATTGCTATTTACTGGACTATAGATATAAGACCTAGTTTCATTACATAGGACTGATTCCCCAATCATTACCAGTCTTTTAAAGATCCCATTAATGTATTCTACACCATCAAAGCTTTTGGATGTCTTTCTAGCTTGATGTTTTAACTCTGGTTTTGAGTTTTGATCAAGTATTACAGCTACAGCAATGCCATATGTAAAAGCGCTAATCCGTGAAGCTATTAGTCCTGGATTTCTTCCAAACATAACCGCCCCATTTAATACTGCCTGCTGAGGTTGTAATGGGCAAATCACTGCACATCTGCCGCCAAACTTTCCTCTAATGTAATTCTGTAAACCTTCGGATGAGGCAAACTCCCCTACCATAAACAAGTATTTAATGCGTAAATTTGGTTGATTTATGATTTTTTCAAGGTTCTTTCCTAGGCCACTCAAGCATTCGTCAAAAAAGGACCTGAATTTTGAGGGTGATATTTCTATTTTATACTCATCAAATGTTATATCCTGGAATCCACTGAAAAAGCTTTCTACATCTTGTTGTTTGTGCTTCTTGATGAGCTCTGTTAAATTATGGGAACAAATAAATTTGAACCCCTTTGCCTCCTCCGAACACTTGCCCCTGGCAAACTTGAACATTAAATCAAGTAAATCACGAGTGTAATTGATTTTTAAGTCTTCCCAACAGTCATTACCACATATGTCCTGTAAAAAGGATTTCAACTTCATGTCTATCATCTGTCCTCCTAAATCATCTCCTGATGCCTCATACACCTCCTTTAGCAGGCCTCCAGCTCGCATTTCATGCACAGTGATGTCAATGGTCCCACCTATAAAATTAGAAAATCAATCTAGCATATTCTTTCAGGAAGTTTCTACAGCAGTTTGGTTACCATTTTTTTTCTTTTTTTGACAACTGATATTCAAATTTTAAAAGGTGAAATATGATTTCCTACATAGCTTCAACATTATCATAGGCGTCTCCCCTTGCTGTACTAGCTGTTTGACTCTTGAATACACTGTGAAAAAGTCTGGTCTTGGGAGACAACACAGGGGCTGTAAACGTTAAACAAACACATGGGCACAGGCTGTGCACCAAAATATGACAAACCAGTCACCAGCCTTTGTTGTTTGGGTGAAGGATGGGAAGTTTGTGACTCCTAACCACCTCGTAAAAGATTGGCTGGAATGTGTGTTGTTATATTTTGTTTGTTTGTTATAACACTGCTGTGTTATTGTTATCGTTACTTTACTTATATGGTTTTGTTTGTTTGACGATTACAGTCCCTGCGTTGTCTCCCGAGACCAGTTTGTTTCACAATGTATTCAGGGGACAGCTAGCAAATCAAGCGGAGATGTGTACAATTTGAGATAAATATGATATTGTTCAGAAAGAATACAGGAACTCATATTGCACTTTCAAATAAAAGCATCTGCCATAAGACACAGTACCTCCACAATCAGCCACAATGTATTGTGTTCCTGGTGACTTGTCCAGCCTCTGGTTGTCTTCAAATTCCATACTTGAGAGCTCTTTGCAATACACTGAAGCGGCTTCTGGCTCCAAAGCAAAAATGAGCCTGTCAGGTTCTGAAGCCCTCACAATTCCAGCCTGAAATCGAAAATCAATTTGTAACTAGAAAAGCGCTCAGACCTCCGCCAAGGCAATGTGTCACTGACACAATATAAATTCCAGATCATGTTATGGGTCACCGATCGCTACCAAAATCGAATCAGTTTTTGCTTGTCCCAATAAACACACAGTCGAAAAAATTTCATCCAAATTCGTGCAGTACTTTTCGAGTTATCCTGCTGACAGACAGACAGACAGACAAACCAATGCGACCGAAAACATAACCTGCTTGGCGGAGGTAACTACAGAATGTACTGTGCTGAGTGCATGAAAACGCAAGTTATCCATGTTGGTTGCTACTTTGCAACTGTTAAAGTAGTTTCTAGGTTATTGTCGAGTTATGTTAGGTGGTTGCTAGGCAGTTAGAGTAGGTATGGTGGTTACAAGGTTGTAACGGTGGAGGAGGTTGCTGGTGTAACAGACATCAGAAGTCAGAAATGAACCTTTTTGAATTTCTCCAAAATGGATGTGCTATACATACTGTTTTAATAGTGGTTTGGAAGCATGTTTTGTTAAAGCTCGTGCTGGCAAAATTAACTGATTAACTCAAGTGATTCATTCCAAAAAATTAACTCAGATTAATCCTGATGTATATGGTTCCACTTTCATGGCATGCATTATGTTCAATTTCAGATAGAAAATGGCTCGGCTATCAAGTCAAACTAGACAAAGATTATGGCCTAGCTTCTGAATGTCCAACAACAGCAGAGGGCTGATATTTGGGGAATCCGTGGGGGAGGGGATAGGTGTGAATTGCTCCATTTCAGAAGAACAAAGCCAGCTATTTAGCATCAGGATCTTTCCAGGGCAAAATAAGGATCCAACATACATACCCTAGCATCCAAAGTCTTACTGGAGGAAATGAGTTGCAATTAATCATTTTAAAATTGTGTGATTATTTCGTTTACTTGTTTGTCAGCAGATATTTGTTTTCTTTGCTGGATATTTCAAAATAGGCAAGTCCCTGCCTGAGTCCTATGGAGCACTCAGCACTTCACTCTTTTTTATAAGCTGTTGCTAGGGTAGTTGAGGTGGTTGCTAGGCTAACTATGGTGGTTGCTAAGGCAATTGTCAGGTTAATCATGTTGGTTGCTGGATTGGAAATGATTGCTAAGCTGTTGCTAAGGTACTTGACATGGTAGTTAGGTTGTTGCTAAAGTATATCGAGGTTGCTATGTTAATCTTGCTATTTGCTATGTTGTTTGCTATGTTGCAACTGTGGAAGGGGTTGCTAGGGTAGAAATGATGGTTGCTAGGTTTATCATGTTGGTTACTAGATTGTTACTCTAGAAGTGGTTGTTAGGCTGTTGCTAGAGTACTTGAGTTGGTTGCTCGGTTGTTACTTGGGTAGGTATGGTGGTTGCTAGGTTACTCATGTCAATTACTATGTTGGTTGTTAGGTTGCAACAGAGGAAGAGGTTGCTACGGTAATCATGAATTATTGTAATGCGGACTTATGGTCCTAATGTGATGTGATCTACTCTAATTCATAGTGTAAAAAGTATAAAAGTTACAAAGCAATAGAGTACAAAGTAAGTTTGAATGAAATTTCTATGTTAAACGTTTTAAGACACGTAAAGGCCTCGTCCCATTTCTACCACCTCCACTTGTTTTTAGCCCTAACACTGTGTTTTGAGCGTTCACATGCTTTCCAGACCAAAGGCTAGTGCGCTTTCAGCCCTTCAAATCGCCCCTTCGAACAGAGGGAGGTCCGGTGCAGACTTCAAATGAAGTGAAGATAAAGTGAAGATGAAATTACCCTGTATTGTTTGCAAACCCAAGCAGCTAACAGAAAAATCATGACCAGCTCTGGATAAGAACGTCACTTCACAAATATAGCTATATTATTGCAATTAAGCATGTGTGTTCTTTAATGTCGGGATATCTTAGTTTGATGTAAATTCAGTTCATAAAACATGAATATTAAAAGGGTTGATATTTTTCACACTGTGCAAATATTTCACAAACGCTAAGAAAGCCTCTCATGTGGGTGATTTTCGGAAATTTAAGGGCGGTTTACCCTGGTTTAGAGTCTTATACCCATTCAGTCTTAATAAAGATGTTTACACGAGGTGCTGTCCCGTTTTGTAGTGGAAGAATTATGACCTCTGCACTTCTCACTACACAATCGATGGGTGTTTCACTTTGGAGAGCACTCGAAAACAAGTGTGAGTGATAAGGGAAGAGAAATGTCTTATGCCCTATAATTAGAAGAAATCAGAGAACAGTACAGTGCATCTTCATTTACCCTTATTACTCTGAAACAAACCAATTAAACTTGAATTTTAACTGGTAGAACAGAAGTTAATTTCTTGCCTCAATAGCTGCTCTCCGCATAAAATGTTTTGCAGCATTGCTCCATATTGCTGGCACTGTTATGATCCAAGTGAAATCAGAATCTAAAATCATGATTGAGTGTTTCTTGATTACTCTTAGTGCATGATCTTTCAGGAATCTCAGACTTTCTGAGAACACTTTCAAGGCAGACATTTTTGCCCCATTGGTTGCCGTCAGTTCATAATCGTCATGGATATCCTGAAATATTTTAAACACATTATCAGTATTCAATGTCAAAAGCAACTTGTCTTCCTAAAAACAAAACCAGCTGGCTGATGAGTTATCACACCAATGACAATATGATTGTACTCACATTATTTTGGTACAGGGTCATCTTGAAGTTTTCAAAAAAAGAGATTTTTTGGATGAAGCTTCCATGCTGTATTTTTCCAGAGCAGTATACCCAAAACTATTAAAGTTTTTCTTATCATCAAACAAAATGCATGTAACTGTCTTGCAGGTTTGAATTCCAAATTCCGATCCCCACTCGGGGGTATATTTTTTCTCTTCTATTTCACAGGTCCATCCACTATAAGCTGTGCCAAAATCTATGGCAACAAAGACAAAAGAGTCTGCCATGTTATCTGAAACAGGAGTGAGCTTATGCCTGCATTTATAAACAAATATAGCCACGCCCATGATAAACCGTCATCCAGTGGGTGTGTCAACAAATGAGCAAAGACACGCTTCACATTCAGTCTGAAATATTGTGGAGAGTAGTTCATGAAGAACAAAACGTCCACACCCTGTTATAGCAAAAAAAGAAAAAGTAAATTTCTGTAATGTTTAAATGAAATAGGCAACATTTCTCCCTTTCGGATCTTAATCAGGAGTAGTTCATGCAAACATGAGGTAAGACCTACTGTATAATAAACTTAAATAATTTCAGTTTTACAGCTTTGTATGTTTTCATGAGTAGCCTTTGCTTGCAGATAAGGGATTGCACTGAAATGTATAGTATTGCTTTTCTAATAACCCAGCGGACATTTGGATATCAATTTCAAGTAAAATTGACATCAAACATCGACATCAAATTGCCGCCTGCATTAGGTGAAAAGTGAAAGATGAATCGATGTCAAAATGTCACTATCAGTTTTACATCATTCTATTGATGTCAAAATTAGGTTGAATTATCAACATCAATGAGACATCATTCTATTGATGTCCAAATTGTGTCAAAATGAGGTGAAACGTGAAAGTCAACTCGACATCAAAATGTCAACATCAATTTGACATCATTTCACTGATCTCAAAATAGTATCAACATCTGATGTCAAAATCAGGTGAAAAGTGAAAGTCAAGTTGATGTCAAAATGTCAACATCAATTTTACATTATTTTATTAATGTCAAACGTTAAAATTTCAACATGAAATTGATATTGCTGGATTAATATCAAAATAAGTACATCTTTCAATGCCAATATTTGGACAAAAGTGAAAGTCAAATTGAAATTGACATGGCAATAACAAGTAACATTATTCTACTAATGTCAATATTGGATGAGACTGCCAATATTTATTTGACAATACTCAATTCATATCAAAAGTGGTTTCAAACTGAATCTCAAGTTGATGTTAAATATGCCAGTGTCAAATCAACATTAAGTATGAATGGCAAATTTCAAAGTCAAGTGTATAGCTCTGACGGCTCTCACCTACGGTATGTGCACAGTGCGTAGGCGGGGCTAGAGAAGAAGGGGCGTGTTTTTGCACGCATTTTGTGTGGATAGGGCTCTAAGGCCTCGTTCAGATTGGCATCCCAAATCCGATTTTTTCATATCCAGATTGTATCTAGAATTGATTTCGGGTGGTCTGAACAGCAGAAAACCACATGAATTCCGATTTTTCCGAATCTGTTACGCCCTACATACCCATGTGGTGTCAATTGCGATTCATATCGGATATGCTGCGATCTGAACAGCTTTTCCACATGGGATAAGATTTCACCGTGTCACTTGCGTCATTTGTCACGTGACACAAACATCAACACGTGGAATGCAGATGGACGGAAGTGAGAGATCAATGTTAATTCTCCTTTTTAAAAAACAGTGTCGTTTGCTATAACAACGTGTCAGTGCGCGTTATGGATTTGCCGCAAGTTGGAGTTTACCTCGCGTGTGGAAAGCAAGGTTTACCTCGCGTGTGGAAAGCAACGTCAGTGAAAGTTTTCAACCACGCATCAGAAAGGCAACTAACAGCTGTGCTGGACTGCATTGATGCACTGAAATAAAGATGAGTAACTTTATTCTTCCATCTCTGATACTTCCTTGTTACTTGTAGCTGTGTGCTACGGCCCCACTTAACCATCTGAGAGAGAAACAACCAGCATTCTACCCTCCGCGGGTTTGTTTATTATTTGTGGGCATGATGCGTTGGGGTACCATAGTAACCCACGTGGATATGGCAGGTGATTAGCGGACATGGAGATCCGATATGACAAGCAATGTGAACGCGGTCGATAGAGAGATCTGATGTTGATCAGATATGCTAAAAATCAGATTTGGAGTGCAGTCTGAACATAGCCTAAGAGTTAGCAATTTCACAAAACCTGACACTCTGGAACTGGAGGTGGGCTAGGGATTGGCAAGGGGAAGGGGAGTGTGGAGTGCATTCTAGGAGTTGTAGGCTTTCAAAAGTAGTTTTCTACCTTCTAGATATTTAGCATGGAGTCAAAATCTTGTTTACTAAACATCAAACTGGATATCCTTTTAATGTCAGTTTGATATCGATATGATGCTTTGTTTGGGACATTTATTTGACAACATTTTATGCTTATTAGAGCAATGACTGGATGTTGTAATGGTAAAATCCTAATCCTAGATATTTAACATGGAATCAAAATCTTGATAAACCCTAAATGTCAAATTGACTTTGACTACAATTCACTGGACATCATTTTCATGTCATTTAGATTTCGATATGATGCTTTGTTACTGACATCAATTTGATATTATTTTAATGTCCACATTATTGACCTTAGGCTTAATAGAACAGTGACTGGATGTTGTAATGCAACCTCTTTACAGGCCACAACTGGTGACTTTGAGATCCTAATGAAATTATAGATATTTAGGATGGAGCCAAAATCTTGATAAATACTAAACATCATATGGATGTGTACTACAAATTCCTGGACATCATTTTGATATCAGCTTGATATCGATATGAAGCTTTATGTAGGACATCAAAATAATGTTATTCTAATATAAAATGTGTTGACCTTATGCTTAATAGGACAGTGACTGATGTTGTAATGAAACCTCTTTACAGACAATAACTTGAGATGTTAAAAACCTATTGAAAATGTAAATATTTAATATGGAGTCAAAATCTTGATAAATCATAAACGTTAAATTGACATTGACAGCAAATTTCTGGACATCAATTTTATATAATTTTAATATCAAGAAGATGCTTTGGTTCAGGACATCAAATTGATGTCAATTTAATGACAATTGAAGCTTAAAAATCAGTAATTGGATTTTTTAACAAACCCTTGTGAGACCTCTTAACATGCCTTAACTTATGATGTTAACATCTTCATGAAATAATGTATATTTCATATGGAGTCAAAATCTTGATGAATTCTAAATGTCAAAATACGTCAAAATGCCCACTGGGAAAGAGAAGAGTTGTCAATGGACTTGTTTCACACCTGAACATTCCGACATTCCATGGTAGTAAACTGAACATTCTATCATTGAAATGCATTGGATTTATGCCTCTTTCTGACTTGAAAAAAATGGGTAATAATATTTAAAATAAGTCTAAATTCACTTTCTTTCAAATAATACACATTTAAAGCACGCAAATTTGGAGGTCCCGAGTAGATAAAAGTGGTTTTACATTTATGTGCATGAAGCTTCAATCTATTGATACTTATCAGTTGGCGACGTCAGTGCGTTCTATTTGCATTCTATTTGGTAGAGCACCCATGTTGAGTACCGAATGTTGCCAAAACACCTATTCGAAAGCATTGAGTTTGAATAGCAGAACGGTACTCAGAGCGCTACTTGCTTCAAAAATACAAGACTTCAACACAACAATTTAGCATCATTACCAGGCCGGGTGCAGTGTTTGGCTGGTTAAATGCTAACGTTAGGTTCAGTCAGTCTAATATGAATGATCAAACACGTAGGTCTACCTGCAGGTTAAGTTTGGCAGGTTAGGCAGGTGACTTAGCCTAACATTAAGCTAAATTGACGCCAATTTCTGCTGACCACCATGGCAGACGAAATAACATTTAACCTCACATAATCTCAACATTAAACTAGCCAGTAACAAGCATAGACGGTGGGCCGAGGGCGTTTTTCGTGTTGTTTTGTTAAAAACATCAGAAGAGTAGACAAGTTTTCATCTGTGATATAAACAAATGGTATTAAGCCTAACAAAATTTGTTGGCAGCTCTGGTTTGATCATATATCGTCAAAAACAGTAGGTTTTAATCGTTATTTTCTTCGGGCATATGCAAGGAAATCTATAGGTATAACCCAATCAAATGTCGGCATTTTGAGTCCTTGGAAAAATCAACCAATCGAGTAAGAGTTCAATAGGACCCGCCTCGGAATGTAAACACCAGCTAAGCAGCAATGTCAGAAAACGCTGCAAAATCCCCTTCAGATGGCTTATTTTAGATCATAGAACTTCAGATAATAGTTGTCAACCCACATTTTGTATAAATCTTACCTTGTTCCTGTCTGGGCATGCTGCAGAATATTGACTTTATAAATCCAACGGTGAAATTCTTAATAAGAAACATGTCATCTGCTGTAGCCTAGCTATCAGCAGCAGAGGTTGAAGCAAATTGTAGGCTATCACTTGTAAGTGTAGCGGCTGTACTCTTCTTTGCGTTGTGTGTTAGGCTACATTTCATTAACTCTGTTACATAAGCCAACCGTTGGCTTACAAACAATCGTTGTTACTAAAAATTACAATGAAATTGACGCTGGACCCATTGTCAGAATCTCTTCAACTTCAGGTCTTAGGAGAGGTTCGGTTATCATTAAGGTAGTGCTTGCACATTATAAAGGACAATGTTTCTTCACAATCTTTTCGTTGACCACAGAAAATGTGTATAATATCCTAACATCTTAGTAATGACAGTTTACTATGCTTAACTGCAGTAACACAAACGTTTCAGGCATTATTAGGCTGTAGCTGACTGTAGCCTGTTTCATTGTTGTAGAGATTGCAGACACCTTCTTGTCAATAAGATATCTTTATATCAATGGAAAAGGCAAATCAGCACATGGGATTAAAAAAATGTAGGCCTACTTTGTAATGACTCTAGTGTCTATTTGCTATAATATCTATCTGTACTATTTTCAATAGCTAATGTAGCCTACCCACCTGCACTTTCTGCTCAAAGAAAGAGGTAGCTTTAGCCCTTGACCATCGAAGACTAAAGTTCAAATTTATTTACTTGAATGCTTGTTTGGGCACATGTAATGTAACAAGATGTTGGCTTGATTGAACAGCAGAACTAGAAAGATTCAGTACATTTATTTGTCACATCATGCGTTCAGGTACAAAGAGCAGTGACATGGAGAAAATATATCTGTCAAAAATAGCTAACTTACATAGATGTCATTATACTAAACTGAATGACAGTCACCAAGATAACATTACGGACATTAGTTTAAAGTGTGCAGGGCATTGTATCGGTGTGTTGTTCGATATATTAAGTTATACTGAAGTCCAAACACATCAGCAGTTAGCAAAACAGTTAGCAATAGCTCTAGCTGCTCTATCGTTATGGACAATATGTTGAATAGACCTTGAATAGTTCTGTTCGTTCACGCTAGGTAGGTTAACGGAGACTCTTAATTATAAACACAACACTGTCAAAATAGTAATTTGTTGGTAACATGCATCATTACACACATTATAGTGCAAATTCCGTGATATCCAGCTTGCTTGCCAACCTCTCCCTGTCGAGTCGTCTTCCTACTTCCTCAAACAGTCTCGCACTCTGTCTTTCTCGAGTCTTCATTGGCATTTCTCAAGCCACGTGAGGCGAATACGATTTTTTGATTGGTATGCAGTACGTGTGGCCCTGATAACGCTTGCCTGCTAAAGTTATGAAACATAAAGTTGATTTTCTCAAATATATGATCGAGTTGAGGCTGCCAACAAGCGGAAATGAGCTTAGAAAAAAATATGTATTGCACATATGAAAAAATCAACTACTCTTCTCAAGTTTTGTCCAAAAGTGAAAAAGTAAAGCAGATAGAGGCCTTCGGCCCACCGTCTAGCAACAAGAGAAGCTAAACAAACGTGATCACAAACGTGATTCACTGTGCAATGTATCAGAACCCCAACTTCAAAGTGTAACGTTACACTAACCATGGTGTGACTAGCAATGGAGACAGTTAACAGAAAAAAAGAGAAAAGCTAACCTATCATGCAACCAAATAAATGCAAGGGGACTAAACGAAACTGATGACTTGCGAATCACAGAATACAAGTGAAATATTTTCATTGTCATGACACGCTGTTTAGACCACCCAAAACTGTGGCCGCTAACTTTGACAGGGCTACGTAGCCTACATGACAAGCTCAGTTGCACCCAATTTTGTTAACTGTAGCTGTAGAGATTCACTCACAATCGTAGCAGAAGTAGCAGTAGAAATTTGCAATCCTACCTTTCCGTGTAAACTGCTAAATCCATTGCAAAGGACTGATGAGTTTATCCACAATGCAGAACTTTGCTTGGGTGCCAGGCATAACTTTAGCCTACATTAGTTGTCTTAACAATTTCCCTTCGGTGTTTAAATGCAATGCAGCTAACGTTAGGTATCACAATTGGTTGCAAATGCAAAAACGATTTTCCCTCATGTGTTTAAATGGTAATTTCTTTATGGTAGGCCCTATGGGTAAAACTCCCTCCGGATCTGAGCCCGGCCAGTCGCGTCACCGCGTCGGCAGTGTGAAAGAACAACCGACTCACTAAAGTGCCATGTTAATAGCGGGCAATGTGGCAGTGTAAAAGTGGCTACAGAGGGCATCATTTTTAAATGACTAGTAGTGAGGAAACAAGTTAGTAGGCTATTCAAACCAATGAATTGTAATAGGTCAGTGGTACCCAGCCTGGGACCCAAAATGGCGGAATGAGCTTATAGAACGTTTTATCGAACGTCTATGACATCAGCTGATAAGTATCAATTCGAGACCTCCCAATTTGTGTGCTTCAAATGTGTATTATTTGAAGGAAAGTGAATTTAAACATGTTTGAAATGTTATTACCCATTTTTTTCAAGTCAGAAAGAGGTATAAATCCAATGCATTTCAATGATAGAATGTTCAGTTTACTACCATGGAATGTCAGAATGTTCAGGTGTGAAACAAGTCTATTAGCCTTATTACACAACTGAACATCCTGAGATTTTAAAAACATTCCATGGAAGTAAACTGAACATTCTATCACTGAATTTAAGGAAAAAATGGGTAATAACATTTAAAGGCTGTTTACATTCACTTTCTTTCAAATAATGCACATCTGAAGCCCACAAATTTGGTAAGTTCAATCTATTCGGGACTTCCCAATTTGTCTGCCTCCCTGTGCATTATTTGAAAGAAAGTGAATTTAGATGTTAAATGTTATTACCCATTTCTCCTTGTCAGAATAAATTCAGATTCAGATAAATTCAGATAAATTCAATGCATTTCAATAGAATGTTGAGTTTACTATTATGGAATGTCAGAATATTCAGGTGTGAAATAAGCCCATTATCAACACACATGTAGAGTGATACTCCACCATGTGGGGAAATACACCCATCATCCACTTCCCTTTGAGTTAAACAGTTGAGATTCCTCCTCTTCATTCAGCTGTTCTCTGTGTCTAATGGTAGGACTTTTGGCTCCAGCTTAACATAGATCATTGAATCAGATTAGGGCCGGGTTCCCCGATGACGCTCACTCTTAGCACACTAAGAAGACTCAAAAGATACATCTTACCAAAGTTGTTTACTTTTCTGAGTGTGTTCCCCAAACTATCTCTTACAGTCTTCTTTGCTACGTTGTTCTTAGCTATCACTTAAAGCCCCAATGTGTAGCCTTCGAGAGAAATTAAGCGTAACACAACGCAAATTACGCTTACATCTACGGAAGCCTGCATGCGGATGTCGGTCTATTGTCAGTCTATAGCAAAAACGCGAACGATAACGGCGGCAATATATGGAGAGTCTACCCAAGTTAATGTGCGTGGAAATGCAAAATTTCAAGCCAATACGGACATAGGGAATTGATAGTGGTGGTTAATATTTATGAGAAAGGACAAGCTTGTCAACAGGTAAAGCATATTTTGATATTGAACAGTAAAAACATTACACATTGTACCTTTAAGGTGCCAAATCCATGTTTCTGGCATTGATTGTTGTGATTTGTGCTTCCTTTGAGCATGCATGAAAGTGTCTTTTTGGGATTAAGGTGCAGCTATTAATAGAAAACAGGCAAGTAAAAATATAATTAGTGTGTCAATATGAGTTGTGTATGTGGCATGTTTGCATTTTAGGAGGGTTTAAGAGCAAAGCAACTTAAAGGTATAATCCGGCATGAATCAACACCTAGCCCTGCTGTTTTATACTGCTAAGCGCTACTAAAAGCCACCTCAATGATCAAATTTTGTGCATCGTAGACCGAGTTTGCGAAACGGCAGCTAACACTAACTGAATGAGGCATGTCAAAAACGAAACCTAACCGATATGCTTTCGTTTTGAAATGCCCCATTCTGTTAACGTTAGCTGCCGTTTCGCTATCTCAGTCTGCCTTGCATGAAACCCAGTGATTGAGGTGGCTAACAATAGCGCTTGGCACTACAAAACAGTAGGACTACGTGTTGATTCACGCCGGCTTTCTCCTTTAAAGGGACACCAGGCAACGTTTTACTGTTAATTTATCATCCTCGAAGTCACTTCTCTAGCGTTTGTTTCGCGGTAATCCTGTTTGGCAGAATGACTGGTCGCGGGACCACAAAATAGAAACTGAAAGTTGATATAACTGAAATCGCATTTATTACCGGCATGTCGGGAGCGTGTCTATGTTCCCACAGCTCTATGTTCCCACAGCCCTATATTCTCACATTTCTAGGTGTTTTGTTCCCCTTTCTTTCTTCAAAGGCAGATACTATAGTCCCACATTTCTACCCCAGCCTGGTAGACCCCCTATGTACTGTAAGCTCAAGCAAGATTTGATCTTTGGTATTATTTGACCTCAATGGTGCCTTCCAGGTGGTGGGGTTTAGGGTAAAGGTAAAGGTTCTTTTATGCTGTGCTGCCTAGATTCATATTCACAATGAAAACGATCTTCACCAACTCTCATTTTCAGAACATTTTGCATCCACATTCCACAACGATTTATATTCATTCACATCAGCGATCATTTTTGAAATAGACATCAGGAATCATTTTTTGGACTCGTTTTCAGTTTCAGAATCCTCCATTCTATTGTGAACGGAAGGGCTAACTGGATAAATATTACCTGTGTTGGTGTGAACATGCCCTTCCCAGAACATATTGCTGTGGGTCTAATTTTAAAAATGTGATGTGATGTGGCTGTGGGAAAATAGGGCCCAATTTCCCACATTTCCTAAGAAATGTGGGAACATAGGGCCGTGGGAACATAGAGCTGACCCCGGCATGTCAGACAATGTAGCGCACGAAAATGATCATCCTTCGTTCGTACTTTTTGGTTTGTAAATAAATGTACAGTGATTGTTGAGAACGTACGATGTAGTAATTTTCATAATATTTCGGCGACTGTAGGTGGAGCTCCGGAGATAGAAAAAGGCAATCCTTCCTGGTGTCTCTTTAACAAATTTTGTCGATTTTTAATTTATGCGAAATAAAACACAAAATGCAAGGAAACCAATTAAGATGTTCCTTGACATTAAGTGCGCAACACTCTATAAAGCTGTAAAGCGTATGTTTAAGCCAAAAACTGCGATAAGATCTCTAGAGAAAGGCTATGAATGGTCCAGACCACCCTTACGAACGTGTGACTTACAGAAGATACACTTAGATAGATAGATTTACTTTATTCATCCCAAAGGGAAATTCCATTGCTTCAGCAGCTTAAACATAAAACAGACACACAGTACACATAAGGGAATAAATAGATATGCACATACACATACAACCACAAGACATTGCAAAAAGTGAGTAGCTGTAAAGACACCACATGTCCCAGTAGCAAGTGAGACTGTAAAGCATAAAAAATACTGTGCATCAGATTAAAAGATAATTTTAAAAGATAAGTCGTCTCTCTCTACTCAGAGAGGAGTCGTTGTAAAGTGCTATTGCAGTGGGTAAAAAAGTCCTCTAATACTGTCCCGGCTGCAGCTGAGTTGGCGAAGCTGCCAGCTGAAGACACTCTTTTGTTTCGCCAGTGTACTGCGTAGGATGTGAAGGATTGTCCATTATATTCAACAATTTCTGTAAAATTGTCCTCTCCACCACCAATTCTAGGGGTTTCAAAGTAGCCCCCAGCACAGAGCTTCAGTCTGTTAGAATTCCTTGCCCTGGGGGCGCCGTGGCTCAGTGGCTAGAGCGTCAGACCATTACTCTGGGGACCCGGGTTCGATTCCAACCCGAGGTCATTTCCCGATCCCACCCCATTTCTCTCTCCCACTTGTTTCCTTTCCATTGCAATCTGATTAAAGGCAAAAAGCCCCAAAAATCGCTTGCCCTGATGCTGCTACCCCAACAGATGACAGATGACTTAGAGTACAAACGTTTCGGGGATCTTGTCTTACCATCATCAAGTTTGCAGATGATACCACTGTTATTGGTCTAATCACAAACAATGATGAAACAGCCTACAGAAAAGAAATTGACAGCCTTATGCATTGGTGCAAAGAAAACAACCTGTCTCTGAATGTGTCCAAGACAAAGGAAATAATTATTAACTTTAGGCGGAAAGAACACCAGTTTGAAGCCATTAACATCAATGGTGAGACAGTGGAGAGAGTGAGAGACTTCAAGTTCCTTGGCGTTACCGTCTCAGAAGACCTCACCTGGGACAGTCACACTCACAACATTGTTAGAAAAGGCCAGCAACGTCTTTACCACCTTAGACGATTGAGAAAGTTTGGTATGCGACCCAAGATCCTGAAGTCTTTTTACAGAGGCACCATTGAGAGCATCCTGACAGGGACCATAATTGCATGGTATGGGAACTGCTCTCAATACAACAGGAAAGCACTTCAGAGAGTTGTGCGTACAGCACAGACCATATGCGGCTGTGACTTACCCTCCATACTGGAGCTATTTGAGGGAAGATGCATCAGGAAGGCAAAAAAAAATCTTGAATGATCCTAGTCATCCCAACCATGAACTATTTGAGCTATTACCGTCTGGCAAACGGTATAGAAGTTTGAAAGCTCGCACTACCAGACTCCAAAGTAGCTTTTTCACCAAGCTAATAGACTGCTCAACTCATGCTGAAGACAATAAGGCACTTTTTTTTGCACTACACACACACACACACACCTTTCATTTATTTATCTTTTTTGAGGAGACAAAACACAAGAATTTTTACTCTTTTTATAGGCTTCAAACCTATGATGAGAAGTAATAAAGATATCTTGAATCTTGAATCATAACGTTAAGAAGGAGGATAAGGAATACGTTAAGAACTACTTAGCGATAAGAATGTTTTGTGGAACTCTGCCTAGATCAGCTTAGCACCCCTCCTATTATGGTCTTGTTCAAAAGAAGCCACAAATTCTGGGGGCGCCGGGGCTCAGTGGGCTAGAGCGTCATATCATTACTCCGGGGATCCAGGTTCGAGTTCGACCGGAGGTCATTTCCTGATCCCACCCCATCTCTCTCTCCCACTTGTTTCCTGTCCATTTTTATACTGTCCTATCCAATTAACCCTTGTTTTATGTGAAGATTTTGCACCCTCTCAAGGTGTTGGGGTCAAATTGACCCGAGTGATCATTTGAACACTTATAAACAATAGAAATATAAAATAGTTTGTAAAACCAATTCAATATACTGTCCATAGATTGTTTCAAACATATTTAGATTGCTTTTTAATTCAGGGATGTTAAGTGTCCTCTGCAAAATGACATTTAACATTGTGTGTATCAGGCGTGTTTTGTGGAAAAGGGAAAATTCTGTGGAAATTCTGTAGAAATATACTAGGGCTGGTCAAAAACATGTTCAACTTAACTAATTTAAATAGAAGTTGACACAATGATAGCTCTTCTTTGAAACTGGGCAGATGAACCTACTGTGGAGGCCCTTCAGTGTCTTCAGCAGCTCCAATAGATCAGTATAGCGCTCCCAAATCAAGCTTATTACAATGGATTCCTATGGGGATGCTTTACTTGCTTGTTATCAAGCTTTTTTAGTAGTTTGCATTGGGTTTCATCTGCTGGCATGCTATAAGCCTTATATTTTCGCGTGTGCTTGAATTGCAAATCTATCAGTTTTTTTTCTTTCTATTTTATAACTCAGAGTTTTTCTCTCCCCAATGCCATACATATATCATTTGAAAGAACGCCACTAGAGCAACTCATTTATGGTGGTCACT
>JAODXP020000397.1:0-18303 GCA_027497455.2 Sardinella longiceps | reverse complement strand
CCTGCAAACTCATAAGGGTTGAAAAAGGTGACAAACTACCGTTGCGCGCGGGTGGGGGCGGGTAAATTAATATATTAATAAATTAATTGTACATTAATTGCGGTACATTGCATGGAGTAGTGTTGGCTATACATTTTATATAAATATATTCATGCAATATACATATAAATGTATTTATATAATATATTTATAAATATATTTTCAATGTTTTTCCATATGAATGAAATAGATTTAGGCCTAACATTATTTTCTACAATAGCATTTTGTCTATACAACAATTAAAGGCCTCACAGTAGCCTATTTGACCCAGATTTTTTTTTTTAAGTGGCGGAAATGGGCTTCCATATTGAGCTCCTCCTCCGTCTAAAATAATAGCCTGACAGGCCAGACTATCACATAAAATGTACAGTAGCCTACGTCTAGGTTTCTAAGCTAATAAAATAATTCCATTTAGGCTAAGCGACCAAGCCAGCCAGGGAAGGTACACGTGAACAATTTGAAGAGTGAAAACTCTGTGAGGCTGGCGCGCAGGTTTTAGAAAAAAGTTTTCTACCCTCTGTATAACGGAGTCCACTAGACACGCAGTTGCAGGGGTTAAAGCAATTAGGAGAAAACAATTTCGAAAACCTGCGCGGCAAGCCCATATAGAAATTGCTTGCTTTACTAACAAGTTTGTTATGTATATGACATTTTCGACCATTTACAGTAGATTGAAGTTTGCCGTTTGCTTTAAACTGCGCTTTTCTTCCATTACCAGTCGTTGCCTATACAAACGTAGCCGAACGATACCGATGACATAGCTCATATTTGGCTGATTAAAGCGGCAATTTAACTGTAAAGCCACCGTCTATCATAATAGCATCAAAACGATGCGTTTCCATCTTTGTTTCTCTCTTAAATTAGCGCTAAATTGTGTCATTTTGCTACGTTTTCATGGCAGCACTGAAAATGGAAATAGGCTATGTTAG
Source organism: Sardinella longiceps (assembly GCA_027497455.2). Lineage (NCBI taxonomy): Eukaryota > Metazoa > Chordata > Actinopteri > Clupeiformes > Clupeidae > Sardinella > Sardinella longiceps. Next base: position 17,335 of record JAODXP020000397.1, on the reverse strand, counting down.
ATGATTCCATGGCTGCTCTGTTACCGGTGCGCCTCCAGACTAGACCAATGCGGTGGGGGAAAAAAACACGCTCTCTGTCATTGATTATGATGGTGTCCGTGCTCCTCGCTCATTCTACAACTATAATAACAGTCCATGGTTGGTTGATTGTCAGCTTGGTTGGTCGGCCGTCACCCCCCCCCCCCCCCTTAAAAAAAAAAAACTCTTCGGATTTACACGATTCACGTAAATGACCTATTTTGATTTCAAAACGGCGAATTTCGCCGAAAGGTGACAAGTTTGCAGGTATGAAATACCACTTAAGTTGTGTTTGGCCAATGACTCAAATACATAAGTCAGTGGTATCTTTTGAGATAAGATAGACAGTCTTCTAGCATCTTCACAAAAAAAAAAAAAAAAAAAAATCTGGCTATGCTACATATGAATGTCAATGTTGACAGTGATAATGGTTGCATGCACAGCATGTTCCTGTATGGTATATGGTATATGTAGGCTAAATGAATTCTGCCATACTCCATACCCAAATTAGGCTAATCCACTGGCATATGGGCCTATGTAACGGAGTCAATAAATCCTGCATAAATGGGTCAGTGCTTTCATTTTGTAGTTTTCTGGTGAGCTTTACATTGTGGGTAAGAATTGTAGTTTAGTTTGTTTGTTTTGATAGTATTATAATCAGAGACGGTTGATGAAACAGACAGCATCTCTGTTATGTTGCCTCGTGACCGCTTGCTAGCATGTGCGATCTCAAAGTTGATTAGCCTGCAATGTTTTTGGTCTCAACCAAGCTCATAGCCTAGGTCGTCTGGTGGTTAACATAGAAATCAAACCAAAGCAAACTTACTTCAGCAGTGACTCCTGACAGCAATAAAACCACCAAAATGAAGAATGCCATTTCTGTCAAAGAACAAGTAAACAATGGTTATTCAAAACGACATACTAAATCAATTACTGCCAGTATTGTTGGACATGTTGAAAACTGGGTACAGTAGGCTATGTAGCCTTTGCTATGCTAAAGTTGTCTAGCTAAGCCAGAGACGTTTGAGATCGGAAAATAACGATTGCTGAGTCCTGACAGGGCGAAGAGGGCCCCAAATACGCGAAGTCGAACAATATTACTTTACCACAATTGTTTGGATGCTTTCTAATATGAGGAAATACACTTCTACAATTCATCTGTTGAGATTAAACACATTACCATTGGGTATCGTGAGCCTTTTTCTCCTGTCACTGACATCTGCGCTGCACTGCAATATTAAAATTTCTCTGACTGCACTCAGCCCCTAGCATCACGCGCAGGCAAACTAAAAAAATCTGATTGTCATTGGCTAAATCGCGTTCAATTACGACTCGGGCGCGAAACAGACAGTGCACGTTGCTGCTCCTCCTGCTGCTGTAACAGGTCAATTTGATCAACTTCTTCAACTAATAGGCCTTAGCTACCTGTGATTCAACCCTCTCAGCTAGAGCGAAGTCTAAAATATGCCAAAGGTGCTTAAAATTCTGGAGTCAAGCACATAGGCCTACCGTTTACTCTCACAAGAGACGGGTTATTTGCTTTCACTGGCAATGATATGGTAGATAGGCTTACTTGAACTGCATGCAGGCATAGCCTATAGAGCTCGTTAGTCACGTGTCTGAATAGCTAGCTCCGCTTAGCCCATGGGACCCCGGAAGTCACATAATGGTCATTGAATTTGTATTGGGAAAAAGTATTATTTTCTGGTCCAAGTCATTATATGTTCTGGGTTACACATATGTTGTTTGCCGAATTAAATGAGGAATTTATATCAGAAAACTTTGTCAGTTTATCGTGAGATTGTTCCCTAAAAGGCTTTTGAGAAAGCATATCAAAACAGACTACAGCGTGTGTGTCGCATATGTGACGTTAACCGCCCCTCGAACACTTTCCCTCTGTATCGCGCCATATCCACTCTACATCATGGCTATCACCCTGGCTAATTTCACTGCCTTCTTTGGAGGGGAAGACATAAGTAGAGGGGAGAACCATTTCAAGTCAGGCCCTGTCCTGAGTAACAGCTACGCCAGTGGGGAGATGGTCGGCGTTATCCGCTCCAGCAGACGGGAGCAGCAGTACAGGGCTGATGTAGCACGATACAGAGGGAAAGCGTTCGAGGGGCTAACGTCACATTTGCGACACACACGCTGTAGTCTGTCTTGATACGCTTTCTCAAAAGCCTTTTAGGGAACAATCTCACGATAAACTGACAAAGAATTTTCTGATGTAAATTCCTCATTTAATTCGGCAAACAACATATGTGTAACCCAGAACATATAATGACTTGGACCAGAAAATAATACTTTTTCCCAATACAAATTCAATGACCATTATGTGACTTCCGGGGTCCCATGGGCTAAGCGGAGCTAGCTATTCAGACACGTGACTAACGAGCTCTATGGTCTATTCATAGCCTACTGTCAGTTTGGGCTACAGCCTAGGCCTACTGCTTTCTATAGAGGCTACAAAACAGATGTTGACCTACCTCAGCCTACTTACTCTCTCTCTCTCTCTCTCTCTCCCAGTCTCTCTGGAAATTGTGTGAGATTTTCAAATCCAAGGTGTTTTTATAGTCCGACTGTTAAGCAACCTTGCAACAACTGTGGCAAAGCTACTCCACTAACCTAAAATAATTTAATCCCATGATGGCTTTTGGTGTTGACATGCCCTAGACAAATTTGGCAAGGAGTCATGATGCAAGAAAAGAAAAAAAAATGTTTTGAATTTTTAGAATAAGAAACATAAAGATCGTTGACCAAGTAGGGAGACTATTCTGGTTTTAAGTGTAATCTGTAACAAGCAATTTTCATTCCAGAAATTTCTGATAAACAGCTGTGCAATAGCCTACAATGTCATCTGGCAGGGCACTGATTTGATAATTTATCTGAAATTGTACATGTGGCATTGTGAATTAATTTTATGTAGGCTACATTTTAACATTCAAAATCTAAGTGGTGAGTTTAAAGTGACCATTGATCAATATGGCTAAATTTGTGTTGCTGTGGGGTGGTGCTTGAGTTAGGCTATGCTTCATGAGGTGTCTGACCCAGTAAGTTTGTGAGCCCATGGCCTTGGCTTTCTATTAGACCATGGGTTCCCAAACTCCATCAATGTGGGCCTCCCTTCTGAAAACAGTGACACCTTCGCGCCCCCCCTCGCCTACCTGCGGCAACAATCATTTCAAATACTGGTAGCGGTGCTATGCTATGCAATGCAAAGAGTTATCAATAAAAATACAGCAAAACGGAATCCATTCTAAAGAGCTATAGCTCTTATAGTTGGTGGCACTGTTGCTAGCATTAATTAGGCTATGAAGTTTGGTACAATACACATAATACTTTCCACTATCCAAAACATTTATCATCTCTTCTATGATTATTTCAATTTCATAATGTTAACAATTGCATTATCTTTGAAAAAAATAGATTGTTCTAAAATGAAATTGTTTTTTCTTTCTTTTTTGAGTCACTTTCCGCGCCTCCCCTCAAATCATTCCACGCCCCCCTGGGGAGGCCCGCCTCACAGTTTGGGAACCTCTGTATTAGACTAATAGTCTGCAATAACTCTGGCAGGAAAATCCTCCTATAGCCATAAAGGACACACCTTTTAAACAACGGACAGCAATTTACAGCTTAATGGAGGAAATATGATTCATCCTCTGTATGCAAAATATGTTTTTGTGTGGGCATGTGTCATTTGTCTCTGTATTTAAATGGAAAAGCCGACAACACTGGACCAAGGCACATAGACGGAATCACATCAAATAACTCTTGGTAGGTCTAATAGCCTAAAAAATACCTTAGTGTTGGTGTGTGTGTGTGTGTGTGTGTGTGTGTGTGTGTGTAAATGTACTGTATGTGTGTCAGTGCTATTTGTAAAAAAAATAGGCCTACTTATTTTTTTTATTTTTATGCAGATATCAACATCATGAAGTCAACACTGTTTCTGATCTTTGGGTTGACCCTGGCTGTCTGTGTAAGTTTTTCAGCAAATCCCCTTAGGCCTATGTGACCAAGTTTCAATCCCTCTTCCTTTCATAGTATCAAAATGCCCAAACTTAATTTTATGGCAATACTGAAGGTCTAAACATGGGCAGGGTAAACTTACACAGATATTACTGTATGTTTTTTTTTATTATTTTTTTTTTTTATTATTATTTCAGATGTATGCTGATAGTGTGCGTGAGGCACGGTCAATGTCAGACTCATGGTCAAGCTCTGGCTCTGATGAGGTTTGTTTTTTGTCCATTTATGTTCTCTCTTAACTTGGATGCTTAATGTGCCAACAGAGCAACCAGTTTGAAGACTTAACCCTGTTGCTCTTGTGTGTGTGTGTGTGTGTGTGTGTGTGTGTGTATGCGCATGCTTGTGCCTATGTGTGTGTTTATCTCTTTGTAGGTGTTCCCTCAGTTTAACAGAGAGCAGTTCCTGCAGCTGCTGCTAGCCCTACTCACTCCGCCCCCCACACCTGCACCAACCCCAGCTCCTACACCAACCACGGCTCCTGCACCAACCACGGCTCCTGCAACAACACCAGCTCCAGCTGGCCGTTAGCTCTGGGGTCAGATGAGATGACCTCCAGATCAACAGAATTAATTCAGGCACATTTATCTTCACAAAAAAATACTGTTATGTGTTATGTTTGCTTTGGTGCTTGGTTTGCTCTGTCACTGGGGAATTCAGAAAACTGGCACAATAAAACTTAATTTCTCATGCAACAAAAAGTGTTTTGAGTGTTTTTGAAACCATGGAAAGTTAACCATTTTAAATTTCCTGGCACATATTTAGAAAACAACACCACAAAATCAGGCATTTTGATCACGAAAATCACCAAAAAAAAAATAAAAAATTAAAATCCTGGAGGGACTGAGGCTCACATTAAGAATCCAAACCAAAGAAAGACGATTCAAAAAGATAAGGGCTGCTGTGTGCCGTATGATGATGTCTAGACAAAAATGGAAATTTGTATTTTCCTAATATAGACTTCAGTGAACAAGATGCAAAATTCCCCTCAACGTGGGTTTATCTGAACATATTATTTACGTCACATTCTCCAGTCTGATTATATTATTATTATGACCGCTGTACCAGGGTTTTCCAACAGGTAGCTTTAACAATAATGCCAAAAGTTAAGATGACACTTCAGATGAGTGTTTGTACTGCACTGTAAGTGTGTAAGACAGTAGAGGATAGCATTAATTCCAGGCCTATATTAAGGCCGATGTAAAAGTAGAATTGCTCCTGGCCACATTTGTTTGATCAAAGTTCTTGAAAGAAAAAAGGTTGGAGGTAGGTTTTGGTAGGTGTCGTTCAAGCTCCCTTATCACTTTGTTTTTCCAAGTAATTGTCAATCATAGGTGCCCGCAATCCCCGCATCGATGCAGGCATTGCAAAACTTAGTGGGCATGTAGATCCACCTCATTCAGGGCCGGTAGCTTTTCCGCTAGCCTCGTGAGACCATCCTGATCTCGCGAGCTTCAGATTTTCACTCGCAGATGTAACGGAGGCCAGCTAGCGCGGCTAGCTCGGTGGTAGTGTGTAAATCCTCATCACCCAATTCCATGGGCGCTTCTAACACGCTGAGTTAGAAGCTTGGGCTTTTAGCTCAGTTTGGTTAGAGCGTTCCACTCCCACGCCGGGAGTTTGTAGCTTGCGGGGTGGCGGGTTCGAGACCCATGTGCGGTGTGGACCGCCACCGGCTACATTGGTGCCGTGACCCGGATGGGAGTGAGGATTTGGAGGGTGAGTGTAACGGAGGCCAGCTAGCGCGGCTTGCTCGGTGGTAGTGTGTAAATCCTCATCACCCAATTCCATGGGCGCTTCTAACACGCTGAGTTAGAAGCTTGGGCTTTTAGCTCAGTTGGTTAGAGCGTTCCACTCCCACGCCGGGAGTTTGTAGCTTGCGGGGTGGCGGGTTCGAGACCCGTGTGCGGTGCGGACCGCCACCGGCTACACAGATCAATCCATCTGGCGGAGTCAGGTTACCTTTCCGCTGCCCTAGGCCAGATTTGAATTTTGCCCCCTTTTTTCTAGAAATGCATGTGAAAAGCTGAAGGAAAATAGTAATAAATGTATTGTGATGCCCCCTATATTTGGTGCCCTAAGCAATTGCCTAGTTTGTCTGCCTATAACCGACCCTGACTTCATTGTAACTTTTTTCCCTGGGGGGGCTGCTTGTCTCTTTCTGCTGTGCCCTGCCAGAACACAGGGTGGTTGGACAAGTTTTCGTAGATAACCTGAGAACCATATAGTGCCAGAGCAGCCATAAATAGAGAGAGAGGTGGACACAGAGAATTAGACACAAAATTTCACTGTAATCTCAGTGGTCAGCAAAGATTTGCATTTGCACAAATACAGAATATAAATTGTGAGCAATCTCATTCATTCATTCATTCAATGTAAGCTATGTAAGAGTTGATCCTGAGAGTTGGCCTAGTTTTGTTTTATATCTAGCCTACCAGTTCATACTGGCCTGTGGCCTTTTTTAATGCATTGAACCTAGCAACAAACAAGGCCAATGTAATTATGTCACAGCTTTTCTTGCAGATATCTCATTTCCCAAGTGTTTCACAAAATGACTCAATGCTCTGTTACTCATCAGACATGCTTATAGGCAGACTGATAAATGGCCTCCTAAGAATATATGAGAAAGCATGCATCATACACATAATGCAAATGTGGTAAACAATGTCATAAATCAAGATTAAGTCCTCAAAATTTATTTCATTGTTGCAGAAAAGAAGATAAGTCTTCAAATTTCCCCATTCCTATTACCCCATAATGCCATGGACAGAACAGTGGGCCAGGCATTACCATTTGAACCCTGATTACTAGCATCTTCTTCAATGTGATTGGCTGTGTGTCGGCATAAGATTTCTTTAAAAGGGTCACTTGGTTACACTTTTTACTAAGTGTGTCTCAAAGTGTTAACTTTACCTGTTTCTTTAAATTGTATCTCCAGGTGAGTGATACATTCTTTTTAAAAATCATTTTTGAGAGTTGAAATTCATTATAGACTGCATGTTTTCTTAATAAAACTTTACATTTTTATAGGCATAAGAAGAAAACATGAAACTTCTCATCTTGGCTGTGTGTCTCATTGGCATTTGCTTTGCTGCTCCTGTGAGTATCTAATGATCCGATCAAATGTGTGAGTTGATCTTATATATGAACTTATGAAAAGCCTAAAATGTTTATGTGTTTGTGTACAGAATGATGAGCACACCCGAGAGAAGCGCTCATCCAGTGGGTCTGGAGAGGTTTGTTTCCATCCTCTGTAACAATTCTCAGAATTCTGAACATTTATGCTAGTGTTTGAGGAAGCATTTTAGAGACTGTATATTGTATTCTCTGAAGATTTGTGTGCTGTGAATAAGACTGTGAAATAGTGATACAGCCATATATGATCCGTTATGCAGTAAAGTCAGTAGGGGTTCAGGCCATAAGGAATGATATGATCGTTAATATGTTCCTCTCTGTATTTTTAGAACTTCAGGGGCTTTGGTGGCTTCTATCAGCCTCAGCCCTACTACCCCTATTATCAGCCGCCAGCCCAGAACAACGCTCTGCTGACCTTACTGCCCCTGCTTTTGGCACAGCTGGCTAATGCAGCCACTCCTGCCCCAGCACCTGCCCCAGCACCAGCACCTGCTGCAGGGGGCTAAATAACCGGACCAGCATGCTGCCAGGGAAGGATGCCAGCATCTCAGAGTTAAAATATTAATTTTTCTGCCATTTCATTGGCATGTCATGTCATTGTCAATCATGTTTCCATAATTATTGTGTCCTCTAATAAAGATCATTTATGCTTATATATCTTGTCATGTTTCAATCACGTTACCCTTTAAGCTGAGCTCCTCCATTAACATGCCTTTCAGCTTTACTGTAAGCTCAAGAGTAGTTCCTAATCATAGATTAACTGAAACCTTCCTCACGTTGCCATAATTGATGTACCATTTCAATTAACATATAAAATGGACTTTGAACTGATTTTTAGCATAACAAAATTATAGTGATAGTGAAATATGGCACTTAAAGTGAATTGAGATCTTGGCTAAATGAGTTGCCCTCAGGCCAGATATGTCTCACCATAAAGGTCTTTGAGGTATGTGTACATATTTCCACCTGCTCAGACCACTCTGTTTGACTTCAATAGTGTCCTTAGCATTTATGTAGAGCATACGTTGTTAAACTGTGGCCCGGGGCCTCTGGCAGCCCGTGGAAACATTTCTGGTGGTCCACTATGACCTGACAAATAAGGCCAATGTCATAGCATTCTTTCTTGCAGAAATCTATTTTTGGCCATTTCCCAAATGTTTCACAAGTGTTTTACACCCAAAATGACACAATGCTCTGTTACTCATCAGACATGCTTATAAGCAGACTGATAAATGGCCTCTTAAGAATATGTGAGAAAGCATGCATCATACACATAATGCAAATGTGGTAAACAATTTCACAAATCAAGATTAAGTCCTCCAAATGTATTTCATTGTTGCAGAAAAGAAGATTACTAGGTCACTGTTTAAAGATCTTTGTTACTAGTGTTCAAATTTCCCCATTCCTATTAGGCTACCACATAATGCCATGGTGGGCCGGGCACTACTGAGATTTCAACCCTGATTACTAGCATCTTCTTCAATGTGATTGGCTACATGTGGGCAGAAGATTTCTTTAAAAGGGTCACTTGGTTACACTTTTTACTAAACAAGTCTCAAAGTGTTAACTTTACCTGTTTCTTTAAATTGTATCTCCAGGTGAGTGATACATTCTTTTTAAAATCACTTTTTGAGAGTTTAAATTCATAATAGACTGCATGTTTTCTTAATAAAACTTTACATTTCTATAGGCATACGAACAAAACATGAAACTTCTCATCTTGGCTGTGTGTCTCATCGGCATTTGCTTTGCAGCTCCTGTGAGTATCTAATGATCCGATCAAATGTGTGAGTTGATCTTATATTTGAACTTATGAAAAGCCTAAAATGTTTATGTGTTTGTGCACAGAATGATGAGCACACCCGAGAGAAGCGCTCATCCAGTGGGTCTGGAGAGGTTTGTTTCCATCCTCTGTAACAATTCTCAGAATTCTGAACATTTATGCTAGTGTTTGAGGAAGCATTTTAGAGACTGTTTTCTCTGAAGATTTGTGTGCTGTGAATAAGACTGTGAAATATTGATACAGCCATATATGATGCGTTATGCAGTAAAGTCAGTAGGGGTTCAGGCCATAAGGAATGATATGATCATTAATATGTTCCTCTCTGTATTTTTAGAACTTCAGGGGCTTTGGTGGCTTCTATCAGCCTCAGCCCTACTACCCCTATTATCAGCCGCCAGCCCAGAACAACGCTCTGCTGACCTTACTGCCCCTGCTTTTGGCACAGCTGGCTAATGCAGCCACTCCTGCCCCAGCACCTGCCCCAGCACCAGCACCTGCTGCAGGGGGCTAAATAACCGGACCAGCATGCTGCCAGGGAATGATGCCAGCATCTCAGAGTTAAAATATTAATTTTTCTGCCATTTCATTGGCATGTCATGTCATTGTCAATCATGTTTCCATAATTATTGTGTCCTCTAATAAAGATCATTTATGCTTATATCTTGTCATGTTCCAATCACTTTACCCGAGCTCCTCCATTAACATGCCTTACAGCTTTACTGTAAGCTCAAGAGTAGTTCCTAATCATAGATTAACTGAAACCTTCCTCACGTTGCCATAATTGATGTACCATTTCAATTAACATATAAAATGGACTTTGAACTGATTTTTAGCATAACAAAATTATAGTGATAGTGAAATATGGCACTTAAAGTGAATTGAGATCTTGGCTAAATGAGTTGCCCTCAGGCCAGATATGTCTCACCATAAAGGTCTTTGAGGTACATGTACCTGCTCAGACCACTCTGTTTGACTTCAATAGTGTCCTGTGAATAGCATTTATGTAGCATAGGTTGTTAAACTGAGGCCCAGGGCCACTGGCAGCCCGTGGAAACATTTCTGGTGGTCCACTATGACATCTGATAACATCTGTAAAACTGTGCATTCCTTTGAATGAATGAATCTCCATTTAGTGCTGTTTAGCAGCATAGGTATTCATTTATTTATTTGTTAGTAAGAAATTCATTGAAATGATTACATTATTATGGGTCCCCCCCCCCCCAGTTTTTTTAGGCTACCTCTTGCTCTCCCCCCGCCCCTTTAGCAGCCCTCAGTCCCTATATTGGCAGATTGGCCCTCACCCATCAAAACTTTGAGAACCCCTGTTTCTGTTTCTTTCTTTACACTTTCTCTCTAACCCAAATACAAAAGAGAAAAAAAAAAAAAAAACGCTGTACTAATTACCGCTTCATTTGAGAATAGTCCAAGCAAGGACAGCATATCAGTTGTGAAATTGAGTGCTAAAGTGCCAACAGGGACACCTGTCTCAAAACTTGACCCTGGTTGTGTGTGTGTGTGTGTGTGTGTGTGTGTGTGTGTGTGTGTGTGTGTGTGTGTGTGTGTGTGTGTGTGTGTGTGTGTGTGTCAGTTGCCTACTCACAATCACTCCAGCCCCTACACTACATCCTGACTCCTGCACCAACCGCGTCTCCAACCCCAGCTGGCTGTAAGCTCTGACATCCAACAGAATTGATTCAAGCACATTTATTTTAAGGAAAACACTGTGCAGGGGTGTTATGTTTGCTTTGGTGCTTGGTTAACTCTGTCACTGGGGAATTGTGAAAACAACAATAAAAACTTTCTCATACAACACAAAAATATGTTTTTGAGTCTTTTAAATTATGGGGAGTTCAGGCTCACATCAACACGACTCGACATCCTGATGAAAGACAAATCAAAAAGATTAGAATAGCTGTGCTTAGTAGGAACACTAAGATGGTGTTTTGCCAGAAATGGAAATTTGTATGTTCCCAATATACAGTATGCTTGCAAATGACTGATTTTACTCCACTCAACACTTATCACACAGTAGGCCTATATGTGTCAAAATTGGCATCACATCATTGCCCCTGATTATTGCTCATTCAATAACTTTACGATGAGAGTATGAATTAGTTAGCCAGACAAATCTTTCAAACTGTGTCTGCATGCTGATAAGATGATAAACTGTTTCTAGGCTACATCTATGTGACTTTTGGATGAGACCCTATGGCTATTTGCTATTACTGCGATAGGGAAGATTTCTAGGCTACAAATTGTTTGAAATGCTCTGGATGATTGTTTTCCCACAAGTATTTTAAGTGAAATATACTTTTAATCATTGGTCCTGAGTTTAAAGCGCTCATTCATTCATTCATTCATTCATTCATTCATTCAATCAATCAATCAATCAATGTATAAAAGTAGGCCAAGTTTAACAACTGATGTTGGCTTCATATTTTGAATTCATTTCATTGCAACTTGACAATTAAGGCCAATGTCACAGCTTTTCTTTCTTCCAGAAATCTATTTTTGGCCTTTTCCCAAGTGTTTCACAAGTGTTTTACACCCAAAATGACTCAATGCTCTGTTACTCATCAGAGAATATGTGAGAAAGCATGCATCATACACATAATGCAAATGTGGTAAACAATTTCACAAATCAAGATTAAGTCCTCAAAATTTATTTCATTGTTGCAGAAGATTACGAGTGTTCAAATTTCCCCATTCCTATTACCCCATAATGCCATGGTAGGCCGGGCACTACTGAGATTTGAACCCTGATTACTAGCATCTTCTTCAATGTGATTGGCTACATGTGGGCAGAAGATTTCTTTAAAAGGGTCACTTGGTTACACTTTTTACTAAACAAGTCTCAAAGTGTTAACTAGACCTGTTTCTTTAAATTGTATCTCCAGGTGAGTGATACATTCTTTTTAAAATCACTTTTTGAGAGTTTAAATTCATAATAGACTGCATGTTTTCTTAATATAACTTTATTAACATTTTTTATAGGCATACGAAGAAAACATGAAACTTCTCATCTTGGCTGTGTGTCTCATCGGCATTTGCTTTGCAGCTCCTGTGAGTATCTAATGATCCGATCAAATTTGTGAGTTGATCTTATATTTGAACTTATGAAAAGCCTAAAATGTTTATGTGTTTGTGTACAGAATGATGAGCACACCCGAGAGAAGCGCTCATCCAGTGGGTCTGGAGAGGTTTGTTTCCATCCTCTGTAACAATTCTCAGAATTCTGAACATTTATGCTAGTGTTTGAGGAAGCATTTTAGAGACTGTATATTGTATTCTCTGAAGATTTGTGTGCTGCCTGTGAATAAGACTCACTGAAATATTGATCCAGCCATATATGATGCGTTATGCAGTAAAGTCAGTAGGGGTTCAGGCCATAAGGAATGCTTTATGATATGATCGTTAATATGTTCCTCTCTGTATTTTTAGAACTTCAGGGGCTTTGGTGGCTTCTATCAGCCTCAGCCCTACTACCCCTATTATCAGCCGCCAGCCCAGAACAACGCTCTGCTGACCTTACTGCCCCTGCTTTTGGCACAGCTGGCTAATGCAGCCACTCCTGCCCCAGCACCTGCCCCAGCACCAGCACCTGCTGCAGGGGGCTAAATAACCGGACCAGCATGCTGCCAGGGAAGGATGCCAGCATCTCAGAGTTAAAATATTAATTTTTCTGCCATTTCATTGGCATGTCATGTCATTGTCAATCATGTTTCCATAATTATTGTGTCCTCTAATAAAGATCATTTATGCTTATATATCTTGTCATGTTCCAATCACTTTACCCGAGCTCCTCCATTAACATGCCTTACAGCTTTACTGTAAGCTCAAGAGTAGTTCCTAATCATAGATTAACTGAAACCTTCCTCACGTTGCCATAATTGATGTACCATTTCAATTAACATATAAAATGGACTTTGAACTGATTTTTAGCATAACAAAATTATAGTGATAGTGAAATATGGCACTTTAAGTAAATTGAGATCTTGGCTAAATGAGTTGCCCTCAGGCCAGATGCAGTATGTCTCACCATAAAGGTCTTTGAGGTACATGTGTATACATATTTCCACCTGCTCAGACCACTCTGTTTGACTTCAATAGTGTCCTTAGCATTTATGTAGAGCATACGTTGTTAAACTGTGGCCCGGGGCCTCTGGCAGCCCGTGGAAACATTTCTGGTGGTCCACTATGACATCTGATAACATCTGTAAAACTGTGCATTCCTTTGAATGAATGAATCTCCATTTAGTGCTGTTTAGCAGCATAGGCATTCATTTATTTATTTGTTAGTAAGAAATTCATTGAAATGATTACATTATTATGGGTTTTTCCCCCCCAGTTTTTTTAGGCTACCTCTTGCTCTCCCCCCGCCCCTTTAGCAGCCCTCAGTCCCTATATTGGCAGATTGGCCCTCACCCATCAAAACTTTGAGAACCCCTGTTTCTGTTTCTTCACTTTCTCTCTAACCCTACAAAAGAGAGAGAAAAAAAACGTTGTACTAATTACTGCTTCATTTGAGAATAGTCCAAGCAAGGACAACATATCAGTTGTGAAATTGAGTGCAGGGACAGGGACACCTGTCTCAAAACCTGACCCTGGTTGTGTGTGTGTGTGTGTGTGTGTGTGTGTGTGTGTGTGTGTGTGTGTGTGTGTGTGTGTGTGTGTGTGTCAGTTGCCTACTCACAATCACTCCAGCCCCTACACTACATCCTGACTCCTGCACCAACCGCGTCTCCAACCCCAGCTGGCTGTAAGCTCTGACATCCAACAGAATTGATTCAAGCACATTTCTTTTAAGGAAAACACTGTGCAGGGGTGTTATGTTTGCTTTGGTGCTTGGTTAACTCTGTCACTGGGGAATTGTGAAAACAACAATAAAAACTTTCTCATACAACACAAAAATATGTTTTTGAGTCTTTTAAATTATGGGGAGTTCAGGCTCACATCAACACGACTCGACATCCTGATGAAAGACAAATCAAAAAGATTAGAATAGCTGTGCTTAGTAGGAACACTAAGATGGTGTTTTGCCAGAAATGGAAATTTGTATGTTCCCAATATACAGTATGCTTGCAAATGACTGATTTTACTCCACTCAACACTTATCACACAGTAGGCCTATATGTGTCAAAATTGGCATCACATCATTGTCCCTGATTATTGCTCATTCAATAACTTTACGATGAGAGTATGAATTAGTTAGCCAGACAAATCTTTCAAACTGTGTCTGCATGCTGATAAGATGATAAACTGTTTCTAGGCTACATCTATGTGACTTTTGGATGAGACCCTATGGCTATTTGCTATTACTGTGATAGATTTCTAGGCTACGAATTGTTTGAATGCTCTGGATGATTTATGTGAAATATACTTTTAATCATTGGTCCTGAGTTTCAAGCACTCATTCATTCATTCATTCATTCATTCATTCATTCAATCAATCAATGTATAAAAGTTTAACAACTGATGTTGGCTTCATATTTTAAATTCATTTCATTGCATACAACCTGACAATTAAGGCCAATGTCACAGCTTTCTTTCTTGCTGAAATCTAAGTGTTTCACAAGTGTTTTACACCCAAAATGACTCAATGCTCTGTTACACATCAGACATGCTTATAGGCAGACTGATAAATGGCCTCTTAAGAATATGTGAGAAAGCATGCATCATACACATAATGCAAATGTGGTAAACAATTTCACAAATCAAGATTAAGTCCTCCAACTTTATTTCATTGTTGCAGAAAAGAAGATTACTAGTGTTCAAATTTCCCATTCCTATTACCCCATAATGCCATGGTGGGCTGGGCCCTACTGAGATTTGAACCCTGATTACTAGCATCTTCTTCAATGTGATTGGCTACATGAAGGCAGAAGATTTCTTTAAAAGGGTCACTTGGTTACACTTTTTACTAAACAAGTCTCAAAGTGTTCACTTTACCTGTTTCTTTATTGTATCTCCAGGTGAGTGATACATTCTTTTTAAAATCACTTTTTGAGAGTTTAAATTCATAATAGACTGCATGTTTTCTTAATAAAACTTTACATTTTTATAGGCATACGAACAAAACATGAAACTTCTCATCTTGGCTGTGTGTCTCATCGGCATTTGCTTTGCAGCTCCTGTGAGTATCTAATGATCCGATCAAATGTGTGAGTTGATCTTATATATGAACTTAGGAAAAGCCTAAAATGTTTATGTGTTTGTGTACAGAATGATGAGCACACCCAGAGAAGCGCTCATCCAGTGGGTCTGGAGAGGTTTGTTTCCATCCTCTGTAACAATTCTCAGAATTCTGAACATTTATGCTAGTGTTTGAGGAAGCATTTTAGAGACTGTATATTGTATTCTCTGAAGATTTGTGTGCTGCCTGTGAATAAGACTGTGAAATAGTGATACAGCCATTATGATGCGTTATGCAGTAAAGTCAGTAGGGGTTCAGGCCATAAGGAATGATATGATCATTAATATGTTCCTCTCTGTATTTTTAGAACTTCAGGGGCTTTGGTGGCTTCTATCAGCCTCAGCCCTACTACCCCTATTATCAGCCGCCAGCCCAGAACAACGCTCTGCTGACCTTACTGCCCCTGCTTTTGGCACAGCTGGCTAATGCAGCCACTCCTGCCCCAGCACCTGCCCCAGCACCAGCACCTGCTGCAGGGGGCTAAATAACCGGACCAGCATGCTGCCAGGGAAGGATACCAGCATCTCAGAGTTAAAATATTATTTTTTCTGCCATTTCATTGGCATGTCATGTCATTGTCAATCATGTTTCCATAATTATTGTGTCCTCTAATAAAGATCATTTATGCTTATATATCTTGTCATGTTCCAATCACTTTACCCTTTAAGATGAGCTCCTCAATTAGCTTAATTACTGTTCCACGGTTCCACCCTGGCAGGCGTTGTGAAAAAATATCGGATCAGCCCACCCAGAACGCCATTGCCGTGTGGATAGAAGGCCCAAACGATACAAAAATACCGGATTTCGTTGCCGTGTGGACAGGGCCTTAATCGATGTACCATTTCAATTAGCCTAAAACGGACTCTGAACTGATTTTTTTTCATTCATCACCTAAAATTATAGTTATAGTAAAATATGGCACTTAAACTGGGCTCTTGGCTAAATGAGTTGCCCTCTGACCAGCTCTAGTCAACCCCTGATGATATGTCTCACCATAAAGGTCTTTGAGGTACATAGTTTCACCTGCACACACCACTCTGTTTGACTTCAATAGTATCCTGTGGATAGCATTGATGTGGCGCATACTGTACATGTAGGTTGTTAAACTGGCAGCCCACGGAAACATTTCTAGTGGCCATCTGTGACATCTGTGCATTCTTTTGAATGAGTGACTCTCCATTTAGTGCTGTTTAGCAGCATTCATTTATTACAATAAATAAACTGTAGAGATACAACCTGGTCATTGAAACGATTACATTACAATGGGATTCTCCCCCAGATTTTTTTCCCGTTGTTCTCCCCCCACCCCTACGGCTGTCAGTTCAACATTGGGTGCCTAAATTGGCCTTCACCCATCAAAACTTTGAGAATCCCTGATGTAGAGCAAAAATACTCGTAATCATTTTTGTTTCTTTCTGTACACTTTCTCTCTAACCGAAATATAAAAGAGTTGACATGTACTAGACATTAAAGGAATAGGCCACCCCAAAACGAAATTTAGTCTCTTACCATATTCCCCTGTGTTGGATAAGTGACCAAAAGTGTTTTTCATTCAGACCTGTGCTTCTCCGTATCCAGAAGCGCAGCGTTAGCTTAGCTTAGCATAGAGCGCCGTAATTTGGAGTTTCCATTTAGCCTGTCGTTCTCAAAATAGTCATAAATTAACTCAAGATTTTTCCTAATTTCGGTGTTTCACCTGTACATTCAAACCGAGTACAAATGCCAATGCCATTATCACGAAGGGTTTGCCTAGGAGTGACAAAGTCTTGGGACTATATTCAGGCGAAAGCACAGGCAAAGCACCGCTGATAGACGTAAAGTCATCACAGCACCTGAAAACCCCAGAAAGAAAGTACTACGGATAGCTTTTCAGGTGCTGTGATGACTTTCGCATATCAGGGAATATGGTAAGAGACTAAATTTCGTTTTGGGGTGGCCTATTCCTTTAATAAAAAAATGCTATAATTGTGCTGTAATCATCGTTTCATTTGAGAATAGTCCAAACATACCAGTTGTGATATTGAGTGCTAAATGCCAATAGGGACACCTGTCTCAAGACTTGACCCTGGTATGTGTGTGTGTGTGTGTGTGTGTGTGTGTGTTTGTCTCTTCATAGGTGTTGTTTCAGCGGCCTTCTCGTAATCACTCCACTACAACCTGGCTCCTACACCAACCGCGTCTCC
>JAODXP020000396.1:0-18354 GCA_027497455.2 Sardinella longiceps | reverse complement strand
AGTCCGGGCCACATGATGTGATGATGCGCAGGTGGGATGGGAAGGCAGGAGACAGGGTTCCTTCTGGACTACAGTGCAGTATGTTCAGAATAAAGCCAAATGATTGATGCAAAAGATTGATGCAATAACATACAAATATGCATTTTTATAGATTTCCATGTAAGAGTACAGTAAATTGGTTCTTAAATGATTATATGTTAAGTCAATTTTAATATTAATGATAGTAATGATATTGTTTAATCTAATAAGGCATAGCACTGACTGTAAGATGACTCCACTTGTGTTTGCAGTTTATTTTTGGCATCATGTACATTGTGCAAACTAAGGCTGGGCTTTCACAGCCATCAGAAGTGCTTATAAAAAGGGTTGGACGCAGCAGCACAAACTCAGAGAGGTTTGGTCCCTCTAAGGATGAGTAGCACAGGGAACGCTGTCGCTTTAAACCTCCTCATGTTAATCCCTACCTGCTTGCTTCAGTATTACTCTGCTTCTGTGCTTTAGAGACTTGGATGTTTTATGCTTCCTATGTTTCACTTGACACTTGTCTCATCATAACTGTTGATATTTTTCATCATGAAGGTTGGACTCAATTGATCAACGTTGTTCTGTTGTACCATGCAAGTCAGCTTTGTGCATCTTGTCTTTGTTGTGTGTGTTAGTTTGAAACTGATAAGGATGGCTAATACAAGTTTAGGCACAATGCTCTTCTTCCAGCAGACAATGGAAGCTGTGAATGAGGAGAGAATGATTCAAATTGTTGTGAATATTTTTATGTCTGTTCTTTTCACCTGCATCAACAGTGTCATGTTTTACACTCTCATGAGCAAGCCTGTGTTTAAAGAGCTGCCGCGCTACATCCTCTTTGCCCACATGCTCTGTAACGACACAGTTCAGCTGATATTGTCTCCAATGTTTTTCCTTTTAGTTCTCTTTTGGCAGAGGATTCCAAAGCCTGTCTGTTCTTTTCTCATTTTTCTGGCATCAACAACATTGAATATTTCCCCTTTAAATCTGGGTGTGATGTCACTGGAGCGCTATGTGGCTATTTGTTTCCCTCTCCACCACAGCGAAATGGCCACACAGAAGATGACCGGCATTTCAATTCTGATTATATGGCTCTTGGGCGGCATAAATACTGCTATTGATATTCTGTATGCATTGATTGTGGATCCGTATTCTTTTGGTGGGAATATGTTCTGTGCTCGAGAAATGTTTATTTTGTCGCAGTGGCAAGAGGATTTGTTTCAAGGCCTCAGTGGCTTCTTCTTTGTGGCAGTAACAGCCATCATTGTGTTCACATATGTCAGTGTCATACTCGCAGCTCGATCTGCGTCAGCAGACAAAGATAACGCTAACAAGGCCTGGAAGACAGTCCTACTCCATTTCGGACAGTTAATACTTTGTTTGAACAATCTGATTTTTGGCACGATTGAGAGAGCCCTTATGAAGGTTAGTAGTCGTCAGTTGTTTATAAATCTGCGTGTTCTGAATTTTCTTTTAGTTCTCATTCTGCCTCGGTGTCTGAGCCCCCTGATCTACGGCCTGAGAGACGATGCTGTTCGGCCCTTATTCCTCTACTATCTTAGGTGTGGCTCAAAGAAGGTCAAGCCCCATGTTAATGCACACTGAGACCTTGGCTGGGACAGATTACTGTACATGTAGAATAATAAAAGCTGCTATAATAATAATAATAATAATAATATTGATTAGTTTTTTTATTTATCAGGGACAATGTACAGTGTGGAATCATTTTATGCACGTATGTTTATATGTATAAACAGCCACATATAAATACAAAGACCTCACAATATGACGTATTGTTACAGTATATCCCCAATAAGGTGCAACATATATTTGTTTGTCCTGTTTGTTGTACTGAATCGTTTGAAAGACCACAGTACAGCGTTTTTGCAAAATACTGAATTCTGTTGAAATGTGTAAAAAAGAAAGTTTATAAAACAGTTGATAAAAACATCTTGATGTTTTTATCACCTTTATGTAGCTGAAATTCAGTCTTATATAGCCAAGAAGTTTTACTAGACACAGATCCTGTTATCACATTTCACCATATCTGACTATAAAAAATGCTACCGTCAAAAGATTGACTCTTTAAATTCTATTGCAAATTAATTGGCTCCTGTATGTTCAACAACAGTGGAGGTGAAGTAAACAAGGTGGAAATGCTTTGTTATATCCTTCAATACTAAATAATTATATCAGTGAGTCAGGATTGGTGCTTTAACTCAGAATTTTATGCCAATTGGTTTGTTCCAAACAGAAACATGATTTTAACATGTCCGGTTTAGAGCCATTAGTCTCTCTCTCTCTCTCTCTCTCTCTCTCTCTCTCTCTCTCTCTCTCTCTCTCTCTCTCTCTCCAGCAAACATAATAAAAGACTAGGCCTCTGCTTTATGCAACCCAAGCTGCACTATTGTCTTCTTGTAGACTTGCCTCTACATGAACTGAATCATTTCCTTCACATTGTGCTGTCATATTAGATTATTGTTTGGATTCCCATTTAACGCTTAATTGTTGAAATGCCAATATGTTTTTACAAATAAATTAACACAGTAGCCTTAACAGTAATGTTTCCAACAATATTCATCATGGCCTAGTAAAGTGAGAAAATAGGTGAAATTAAAGTCTAAAACAAATATTTTTATAATTGATAAACTATAAAATTTACCTCTAATAATGAAATCATTGAGACTTGTAGACTGCATAGGCCTGGATGCTGGTGGGATCGGTAAGTGTCCGTCCGTCCGTCTGTCTGTCTGACTGTCTGCACTCATGCATTCTTTAAATGAGAGGAGATGGTGTTCACCATTACGTTGTAGACACAAATTGTCTTAGGAACGAAAAAAGAACCAGTATCAATTTACCAGATTATTTGGACTAATCTTTTCTGGATTCTTTTTTGTTTCTTGCAAAATGGCAAAAGCTTCTGTTTTCTTTTTGTTGTTTTCGTTCCCTGACTCCGGTTCAACACCTTTGTCAGGACACAGCCTAATACTAGACTCCAATGACATGGCTGCCAGCCTTAATCTTTGGTTCTTTTAACTGTTTCCTGACGGGCTTCATATTTAAGCAATTAGTGGCCTGTTTTATGTGACCGCATTAGTTGCACTAGTATTAGATTCGACTTAAAAGTTATTACTGCAACCAGACGTCAATGCAGCACTAGTGAACCAGTGAGCAAATACACTAATTACAACATTGTACTTTTTCAGTCCATTCAACCGTCAATACAATTACTGTAGATAGCGGCTTCCTCCATAGATCACACAATTCCATGTTTAGTAATAGCTTAAAGGAACAATGTGTAAGAAATGTATTACAAATAATCCTAAAATGGCCCTGATATGTGACCCGACATGGAGGAATCATGTACATTTTAAGTACTGATATCACGGACAGTTGTAGTACATACAGAAATTTTTGCAGCCACAAATTGTGTTTACTGTATGTTGTCATTTCAAGTGGTGTTTGTGTAGTTTCATTGTGAAGGCCTCATTATTCCTCCATAATACATCATGACAATGTGAGAATTTAAACAAGGATATGCAATAGAGATGCTTTGGAAAGATGGAGACGATAGAAAGCAGTAAAATGTTTTGAATATGATTGTAGTACCAATTTTGTCCACAATCCTGCACACAGCTCCTTTAAAGGTAAATACTGCAGTGAATTCAAGCATAGCCCTGTTGATTACATTAGTACTTAAAGGAGTGAATTCAAGCATAGCCCTGTTGATTACATTAGTACTTAAAGGGTGAATTCAAGCATAGCCCTGTTGATTACATTAGTACTTAAGGAGTGTCAAGCATAGCCCTGTTGATTACATTAGTACAAAGGTGAATTCAAACATAGCCTGTTGATTACATAGTACTAAAGGAGTGAATTCAGCAGCCCGTGGAAGACTTGCTAAATGCGCTAGGGAACATTTGGTCAGCACAGACGCGCAACGCAGGCACTTTACACTGAAACAATGGAACCTGACTGTTGGAAACCGAAAGTAAGATCTGAGGTTACATTGACTCAATGTAAAGTTTTGCATTCGCATTAGGTCTATGCTGTTCGAAATTCTTTCATTTCATGCAAAATATATTTCTGTTAGAAAGCTCGTGCAGCAGGGCTATGCTTGAATTCACTCCAGTATTTTCCTTTAAGGCCTACTGGATAGGCCTTGTTTGACAAGCCATGTGTGGACCTAAATGGTTGAGCCTCCCCATATGCAGCGCAGTGATCCCCCCTCCCCTCCACACACACACACACACACACACACACACACACACCGAGTTTAATAAGCCATGTGTGTAATTAAATGTGGTTAGGAGCCTCCCCCATATGCAGCGCAGTGACCCCCCCCCCCCCCCTCCACACACACACACACACACATAGTTTAATAAGCCATTTATGTAATGAAATATGGTAGTAGCCTCCCCATATGCAGATCAGTAATATTCCCCCCACACTGGCAGCATTGTTTAATATAAATGAGGAGCACAGGGTGACAAACTCAGTATGGACATCGCTCTGCAAGAGCTCAGGAGAGTACAGTACTTCATATTTCAGCTCATTGGACTTCAAGCACATCTGCCTCCTCCTTACCTGCTGTTGAGCTGCTGCTGCCATCGTTACTGAATATTTCATCATTTTTTATTTTCTATGCTACCTGGATTGGATGCTTTATGATTTGTATAGTTTTCACTTCACGCTTGTCTCATCATAACTGTTGATATTTTTCCATCATGACAGTTGGATTCATTTGAACAACATTGTTCTGTTGTACCATGCAGTTCAGCTTTGTGCATCTTGTCTATGTTGTGTGTGTTAGTTTGGAACTGATAAGGATGGCTAATAAGACAGGTTTGGGCACGATGCTCTTCTTCCAGCAGACAATGGAAGCTCTGAATGTGGAAAGAATGGTTCAAATTGTGGTGAATATTTTTATGTCTGTTCTTTTCACCTGCATCAACAGTGTCATGTTTTACACTCTCATGAGCAAGCCTGTGTTTAAAGAGCTGCCGCGCTACATCCTCTTTGCCCACATGCTCTGTAATGACACAGTTCAGCTGATATTGTCTCCAATGTTTTTCCTTTTAGTTCTCTTTTGGCAAAGGATTCCAAAGCCTGTCTGTTCTTTTCTCATTTTTCTGGCAGCAACTACATTGAATATTTCCCCTTTAAATGTGGGTTTGATGTCACTGGAGCGCTATGTGGCTATTTGTTTCCCTCTCCACCACAGCGAAATGGCCACACAGAAGATGACCGGCATTTCAATTCTGATTATATGGCTCTTGGGCAGCATAAATACTGCTATTGATATTCTGTATGCATTGATTGTGGATCCGTATTCTTTTGGTGGGAATATGTTCTGTGCTAGAGAGATGTTTATTTTTTCACAGTGGCAAGAGGATTTGTTTCAAGGCCTCAGTGGCTTCTTCTTTGTGGCAGTAACGGCCATCATTGTGTTCACATATGTCAGTGTCATACTCGCAGCTCGATCTGCGTCAGCAGACAAAGATAACGCTAACAAGGCCTGGAAGACAGTCCTGCTCCATTTCGGACAGTTAATACTTTGTCTGAACAATCTGATATACGGCACCATTGAGAGAGCCCTTATGAAGGTTAGTAGTCGTCAGCTGTTTATAAATCTGCGTGTTCTGAATTTTCTTGTTGTTCTCATTCTGCCTCGATGTCTGAGCCCCCTGATCTACGGCCTGAGAGACGATGCTGTTCGGCCCTTATTCCTCTACTATATCAGGTGTGGAACACAAAAGGTCAAGCCCCATGTTAACGCACACTGAGACCTTGGCTGGGACAGATTACTGTCCATGTAGAATAATAAAAGCTGCTATAATGATAACATTATGGTTACTTTATGTAGTTTTATTTATCTATTTATTTATTAGGAACAATGTTCATGAACTATTTTTTTCCTGCTGGGTGAAATGGAGATTCTGGGTGGTAGTGTGACATATTGTTGATAGATCATATTATGCACATATGTTTATATGTATAAATAGCCACATATAAATACAAAAATCTATTACAGAAGTGAGCTCACAACATGACATGTATTGTTACTGTATATCCACAATAAGGTGAGAGACATTTTGTTTGTCCTATTTGTTGTACTGAATTGTTTGAAACACCACAGTACAGAGATGTTACAAAATACAGAAACACATTAGCAAGCCCTAAATAAAATAAAAACCTTTGGATTTGTTTTTTATCTATAATCTTTCTGTAGCTGATTTTCAATCTTATATAGCCAAGATGTTTTGCCAGTGATCCTGGTATAACATTTCACTACATCTGACTGTAAAATATGGTCCCATCAAGATTAACTCTTTAAAAACAAACAAATGAGGAGGGTGAAGTAAACAAAGTGGAATACTCCCCTGAAAGGCATGCTGCATTTCTTTCCTCCTTGACTCTTTCTACTATCACTTATATTAGTGTCATCCTAGTATGCCTTCTAACCAGTGATGGTCTTGCCCTTCAGTGCCAAAAAAATTAAACTTAGCCTATGTCATATCTTTCCATACTAAATAATTATATTATTGAGTCAGGATTGGTGCTTTAACTCAGAATTTTATGCCAATTGGTTTGTTCCAAACAAAAACATGATTTTAACATGTTTTAACTGTTAACAGGTTTAGAGCCATTAGTCTCTCTCTCTCTCTCTCTCTCTCTCTCTCTCTCTCTCTCTCTCTCTCTCTCTCTCTCTTCAGCAAACATAATAAAAGACTAGGCCTCTGCTTCATGCAACCCAAGCTGCACTATTGTCTTCTTGTAGCATTGCCTTTACATGAACTGAATCATTTCCTTCTTATTGTGCTGTCATATTGGATTATCGGTTGGATATGAAATGCCAAAACCGAGAACTTTTAAGTTTTCACAAATAAACTAAAGCAGTAGCCTCATCATTAATGTTTCCAAAATTGTTCATCACAGCCTAGTAAAGTGAGAAAACAGGTGCAAATTATGTCTAGGACAAATATTTTTATGCTTGATATACTATAATATTTACCTGAAATCACTGAGACTTGTAGACTGCATAGGCCTGGATGCTGGTGGGATCGGCAAGCATCCGTGTGTCTGTCTGTCTGCACTCATGCATTCATTAAATGAGGACGTGATGCTCACCATTACGTTGTAGACACACATCCTCTCAGGAACGAAAAAAAGAACCAGTATTCATTTACCGGATTATTTGGGGAATAATCTTTTCTGGATTATTTTATATTCCAGCAAAATGGCAAAAGCTTTTGTTTTTTTTTCAACACCTTTGTCAGGATACAGCCTAATACCTCTTGAAGATGACCTCCAATGACCTACTGTAGCTGCCTGGGTTAATCTTTTGTCATTTTCTACTCGTTTTCTGTTTCCTAAAGTGCTTTATTTGGTGGCCTGATTTATGTGATGGTATTAGTTTATTAGTATTAGATTAGATTTCAAAGTTATAGACCAATTTACTATGACGTCACATGCTCTTCCGGGTGGCAAAAGCCTAAAGCTGTCAACATAACACTAGTCAAAAGCACACATCCTATTTCACCAAATATGCATTTTCTGGTTACAAAACCTCAATCTTTCATATTCAACAGTCATTTCTATCGCATGTATTGTATCCTTTTTACAAAACAAAAATGCAGAACTTATTAATTTTTGACCAACTTTACAGATCTCTTCCTAACCTGGCCGTATGGCAAGCATGGTAGATCGGCGCCGGTTTGTTTGCTACCTCGGTAGTACTTGGGTGTTAACAGGTATGGAGTATGGATATCACAACGGGTGTATTCTCTGGTCACAAAATCTACGTGTTCAGAATGAACGGTCATTATGTCTTCTCCCTTTTTAACAAAATAAAAAGTCATAAACGCCAGACTCAGGCAAGTTTTCCCTGCTCGAGCTGTTAAGCTAATCTAGCATTGTAGCTAGCAAGCTAAACCAGTGCTGACGTCCCTGTTTGGTTGCTAAGTGGGGTAACAGGTGTAGAGATTGTATTAACGCAACAAGTATATTTTCTGGTTATAAAACCTATGTCTTTAGATTTAACAGTGAACAGTTCTTATCTCGTTTTGCAAAATAATAATTCATAAAGGCAAATTTATTAATGTAAGACCGGCTTTCCCCGTTGAATTCACGTAAATGGGGTACCGGTTGCTTTCTGCCACCCGGAAGTAACTGCAACCAGATGTCAATGGACCACCAGCCAACCAGTGAGCAAATACACCAATGGACCGCCAGAGAACCAGTGTGCAAATACACCAATGGACCAGCAGTGAACCAGTGAGCAAATACAGAAATGGATCCCCTGAGAACCAGTGAGTAAATGCACCAATGGATCCCCCGAGAACCAGTGAGTAAATACACCAATGGATCCCGAGAACCAGTGAGTAAATACACCAATGGAGAACCAGTGAGTAAATACACCAATGGACCACCAGAGAACCAGTGAGTAAATACACCAATGGATCCCCTAGAACCAGTGAGAAAATACACCAATGGACCGCCAGAGAACCAGTGAGTAAATACATCAATGGATCCCGAGAACCAGTGAGTAAATACACCAATGGAGAACCAGTGAGTAAATACACCAATGGACCACCAGAGAACCAGTGAGTAAATACACCAATGGATCCCCTAGAACCAGTGAGAAAATACACCAATGGACCGCCAGAGAACCAGTGAGTAAATACATCAATGGAGAACCAGTGAGCAAATACACCAATAGATCCCCCGAGAACCAGTGAGAAAATACACCAATGGACCACCAGAGAACCAGTGAGTAAATACACCAATGGATCACCAGAGAACCAGTGAATAAATAAACCAATGGATCCCCTGAAAACCAGTGAGTAAATACACCAATAGATCCCCTGAGAACCAGTGAGTAAATACACCAATGGACCAGCAGAGAACCAGTGAGTAAATACACCAATGTACCAACAGAGAACCAGTGAGTTAATATACCAATGTACCACCAGAGAACCAGTGAGTAAATACACCAATGGACCAGCAGAGAACCAGTGAGTAAATAGACCAATGTACCACCAGAGAACCAGTGAGTTAATATACCAATGGACCACCAGAGAACCAGTGAGTAAATACACCAATGTACCACCTGAGAACCAGTGAGTAAATACACCAATGGATCACCAGAGAACCAGTGAGTAAATACACCAATGGATCCCCTGAGAACCAGTGAGTAAATACACCAATGGACCACCAGAGAACCAGTGAGTAAATATACCAATGGACCACCAGCAAACCAGTGAGTAAATATACCAATGGACCACCAGGTTTTCCTAACTAGGGGGCTACAACGGACATTATTTCAATCAAACCTGTCACCTCGTCGGCCGTTATTCCTACTGAGCGGACAAAAGCATTGAATTTTGATGCATGAAGTTTCCTTAGGGCCTCCTGAATGAATTTGGCCTAGCAGCTCAACTGAAATCTCAGCTCAACTGAAAAAAGTTGTAGATATCAGTGAAGGCGTCCACTCCTGTTTGATTAAACTAAGATGAACCTTACATTTCCAATTACATTCAGGGTTCCCACTACAGATCGGACATAAAATTTCCTGATTTTTCCATGACTTTCCCTGACAAAAATGAGAATTCCCACAACCTCCAAGAAAAGAAATGATTAGCACCAAAAAAGGCATTTTAAAATAGCCAAACTAATCCTGATGTCTTCCCTTGAGTCTACTTCCAAACACGTAAATGCCATGAATCAGCCAGAGTGTAAATTCATTCCTGTTAAAAAATATTGAGAAAGAAGAAGGGTGTGTGGTGATAGTCATAATGAAAACAATTCCATTCCCTGACTTTGCAAGCAAAATTGTCAAAATTTGAATTTAATTCTCTGGCTTTCCCTGTCTGGAACAGCCCTTATTGAAACTCCCTGATATTCCAGAAATTCCTTGATATGACCTGTAGAAGCAGGCTTGCACAAGGCCCGAAGGGACTAAATCTGGTAGGCTTGCATAAAGGCCTGTTTAAAAAATGCAGCTCAGTGATATCAGGGTTGCCAACTTTTCAAAACTGCTTGGAGTGAGACATGGTCCAACGGGGGCCCAACACCATTACATCAGCATCATGACCATCAAAGAAGTGTTGTTGGTATTGTGAACAATACATGTAACACAACAACAGTGAAGGCTTGTCAATCAATTAAAAATATGGATATTTGTAAAGAGTAGAAGTGGGGGAGTGACATTTTTTTTCTTCAGAGTGAGACCGTGAGATTGACGTTGATAGAGTGACTGTCACTCAAGATGCGTGAGTGTTGGCAACCCTGTGATATTCCCCTCACACTGGCATCATGGTTGGCTATAAATGAGGTGCACATGGCACCAAACCCATTGTGGACATTGCTCTGCAAGAGCTTGGGCTTGCATAGAGTATCATACAGTAATGCTGGATTATGCAGTACACAGCTGCCTCCATTTTACCTGCTGAGCTACTACTGACATCATTACAGAATATTTACTCATTTTTAAACTTTTCTAAGACCTGTCTTGAAACTATTGTACACTTTAACACCTTGCTCTTTATATTAGTTATTATTGTTTTTGTTTTTAACTGCATTCAACTGATTGATTTGATTGACTAATGTTATATGTCATGTTCTTGAATGTTGTGTATGCTGTATCTGTTTATGACAGAGCATTGACCAATGAGGGAGCTTCACTTGTACTGTGTGTATGTGTTTGTAGATAATGGAAACAGCTAATCTATCCAATGAAGGTGATCTACAGGTTTTTCAAGTCCCATTCAACAAGGAACGACTTGTGAAAATCGCTCTGGCCATAATTACATCTCTGTTCTTCACCGGTATCAACGGCATCATGTTTCACACTCTCTTGAGCAAGCCTGTGTTTAGAGAGCTGCCGCGTTACATTCTCTTTGCCCACATGCTTTGTACCGACACCGTTCAACTGGCACTGTCTCTATTGTTTTATCTGCTGTTCCAATTTGGGCAGAAAGTTCCTAAGATTATTTGCACATTTCATACAGTTTTAACAGTCGCCACAACTAATACTTCTCCTTTAAACCTGGGTGTGATGTCACTGGAGCGCTATGTGGCTATTTGTTTCCCTTTACAGCACAGTCAGATGGTAACAAGGAAAATAACTGGGATTCTAATTGCCATAATCTGGCTCTTAGGTTCTATGAGTGTTGTAACAGATATTCTATATACGCTGTCGTTGTATCCATTGTCATTTAAAAATTCCATATTCTGTTATCGAGATCAGTTTGTTTTTACACAGTGGCAACGAGATTTCAATCAAGGCCTGAGTGGGTTTTTCTTTGTGGCCGTTACAGTCATTATTATCTTCACGTACATCAGCGTTATTGTGGCAGCTAGATCTGCATCTGATAAAAAATCTGCCCATAAAGCCTGGAAAACTGTTCTGCTACACTTTGGACAGTTAATACTTTCTCTCAACAGTTTTGTTTATGGAAACATGGAGAGACTTTTGGTTTCAATTGCTGCTCTGCAGCACGTAAACAACCTGCGCTTCATGAACTTCATCCTTGTTCTCATCCTGCCTCGGTGTCTGAGCCCCCTGATCTACGGCCTGAGAGACGATGCTGTTCGGCCCTTATTCCTCTACTATGTCAGGTGTGGAACCAAAAAGATCAAACCCTCTGTAACAGCACACTGATAAGAGTTGGAAATGTATCATGTCCATTGTACCAGCAGATGGAGCGATATTGAAAGGACTTATAATATGTGACTTATGACTTGTGACTTATAATAATGTATAGGACACTCATGGAGTGAATGTACCAGCAGCCTCCTATTTGTTTTATTTTTGCTTGCTTTGAATAGAACCGTTACGTCATGGTATAATTAAAATCTTAATCTTTAATTCATGAAATGTAAAATATGCTTATTCAATACCAGTATTAAATCTTTACAAATTCTAGATGAATATTTAGCCTAGACTCTAGACGTACCCCTAGTGGTAGCAAATTTGAATTTGCACAGAGGTACGTCTAGAGGCCACTGATAGAAACCCGTTTTAGCCTTCCTCTGGAGGCGGATAACCAATCACAGCGCGGTATGTGTACAGGAAATCGTAAGGCGGGCTTTGTACGATGACGACAGCCCTGCTCAAACCAGAGCGGAATCGTCTTTGGCTTTAGTTTTGGACGAATTGCACGTGTCATCTTCTTTGAAAGTGAAACAAGAAAGTGCACTGAAGTTTTTCGTTCTGAAAAAGATGTCTTTGCCTTGTTACCGACGGGCTACGGGAAAAGTTTGAAATACCAGCTGGTACCACTGGCCGGAACGCTAGCCTATTACGTGGAGAGGCAGTTTGAAAGACAGCGCAATCACCCGCCCCTCCATTGAGGTACAGTCTATCAGTGGTCTTCAGACTATACATTCTTATGATATAGTCTGACGTGTCAGGCTAGATGAATATTGTCTCTCATGTCAAGTTGTGTAGGGCAGATGTTCTCAAACTTTATTGGGCCAGGAACATGGAGATTTTTTTTTTTTTTTCAAAAAAATGTATAGCTATTAGTTGTTTCAATGCAATAATTTTGAATAGGCATGTAATTGCAGGTGGCAAAATCTGGCCTGCTGTTTTAAAAATGCCCAGGGAAAGAGTTTTAGTAGTATTTCTATCCCTTTAAGTTTAACAGATTAGGTCATTCACACTGCACACATGTTCTGTGCGGCTCCTGTCCGGTTTCAGAGCGGTGAACCACGCAGCTCCCGCTCTGTTATTATTTATTTATTTATTTATTTCTAAATAGAAAGGAGTTCTATTTTTCCAAGCGTTTTCAGCGCGGTGTCCATAAATGCAGCGCTCGAGCAGCCGATTTGTGCAGAACACCGCAGAGACAATTTCTTGTGTGAATGGACAAACCCACAGGCACCATGAACTGACTGCTCACCGACAGCACAGCTCCCGCAGTTTGTGTGTGAAATGGGCCTAAGTGGGAACTCTCTTGGGTAAATGAGGCAATTGCTGGCTGAGAGGTCTCTTCGGGTACATATCAATATGCTTCCTCGAGCTCCGTCCTCTGTCCTCCGTCCTTATGCCCCAGAAATTGTTTGAGGCTCAACGTCATTGAGGATGTCTCAATTGTCTAATTGCTATGAGAAGGAGAGAGGAAAGAGGACGGAGGAGAGAGGAGAAAGGTCCGATAAGTGAGGAAGCACAGGTGTATCCTTAGCGGAGAAATCTGCCTGTTAATCTGCCTCCAATCCTGTTTCATCTGCTACAAACTACACATAAACTGTTGAATGGCCTCCATCGGCTGTGTAGCTCAGTCAGCAACAGCTAATCATCTAAGGGCATGAATGGAGTTGAGGCGGTCACATTCCAGAGGTTGAGAACCCAAATTCTAGGCAAACACGAGAATGCGGTACTTGTAACTTTACTTGACGTGACACAAGAAACGTAACATTACACAATGATGGAGCAGGGAACACTGGAGACACAAGGCTGAAATACACAAGACTATAATCATGAGACACAGGTGGGCAGGGAACAAGAGGCAGATGAATACAAGACTAGACACATGATAGAGGCAAATCTAGAGTATCGCAACAGACAACATACTTTAATTTTCTACAGACATCTCTGCAATACCAATTGCACCCACACCTTCCACCAGTTCAGCAACTAGACTTTGCTAAATAATCTCCTCTAGACTTGAGACTTGTGCTGTGTCCATAACTGGTGGACCTGAACTAGTCCTCCTTTCTCCATTGTGGGACACCACCTCCTCGCTCCAGCATTGAATAGCTTCACAACTCCAGGCGGGTGAAAGCGATCATCTGTTATGAGTTAAAGGTCAGTGTAACCGGAAATGTCCGAGTTGTATAGAATTTTATTATGCAAGGAGCTTCCATCCGCACAAGGGACACAGCAGCAGCGAACAATAACGCTTCCATATGCTAACTATGTCAACATCATTCAATGAAAAGAAAAACTACTTCATAACTTTTTTTCATTAAAAAAAAAAAAACAAAAAAAAAAAAACGCAATTTCAAAGTTAACTTTTGCATGATGAGTTTTATGTTTGCATTTTTTTAAGTCTCATTTTTTTCTTTGATTGAAAACGTTTTCTTTGACGAGTGAAAGTTTTGTATTGAAATATATTTTGATTAAAGCAAACTTTTTTTGATGAAATAATAAAGAAACAAATCTACCTCCATAGAAGGGTTGTCGGCTACCCTAGAAATCTAGACCCCCTTAGCGGCAACAAATAAGTTGTATCGGGCCAATCAAATCGTATTGAGGGGCAAGTGACGAAAAAGAGTTGCAGAGAACTCGGTCTTCGTTACGCTGAAGCAAAGTTAGTGGAAATTTGTGGAATGGTACCGATAAATTTGGTCGTTATCGTTTTATGGAGTTATTGAGAGTTTCTTGGATGTATCCCTGATAATCCCAACTGGTCGTCATCATCTCAAACCTAATGGAGTAAGGTGTTACCGTTCGTTTTTGTAGCAGATGAACTTAATATTAAATCAGGGTATGCCAATAATTACTACAAGTTGTTAGCGAGCTATCCCTAGCAAGCTAACGTTAGTTTTAAATTTACAAGTTGCAGACTGTAATGGTGTAATGGAAGAGCCCAAAAATTACCATGCTAACTCCGACATACTGAACTGATGTAGACCCCCAAACTTGCATTTGTTGGTATCATCATGATTATAGACAATATTATGACACAAGGAATCATTTTAATATTATTTTCAAATGTATGAAGATAAAAAGTTTATGTTCGTTCTTTGTGACAAAAGATACTTGATGTATGCAGCGGCGAGTTGACAGACAACTGCTTTGCCCGCCCACATGATAACCGAGCCTCGCTAGACCCTAGTACAGAATCTCTGTACGAGGTTAGCTTGCTAGGCTACTTGTCAGCATTATGTGAGCTGTAAGGCCGGGCTTTAACCTATACAGGCATGACATCAGATATGCTTATAAAAACAGAGGGACTCAGTCACCCAACTTCAGAGAGGTGACTTCCTTCAAAGAAGGAGCTTAGGAGGTCAAATTTCTTTGATATCCATATACCCCTTTCAACTGACACTGACTGATTTACAAAGGGTTTCTTTATAGGTGTGTGTTTTATACATTTTACTTGAAAGCTAAATGTAATCTGTAAGTAACTGGCTCTGTTAACTGATCAATGTTTTATGCATGTCAACCTCTGTGCAGTGTACGCTTCAATGCTTGTTCATAGATGATGGGAAAGATTAATCAATCTAGCGAAGGGAGTATACTTGTGTTTCAGCAGTCATTTGAGTTTACATTGAATAAGGAGCGACTTGTTCAGACTTGTGTGACTATGCTTGTATGTCTGGTCTTTGTATTCATCAACAGCATCATGTTTCACACTCTCTTGAGCAAGCCTGTGTTTAGAGAGCTGCCGCGCTACATCCTCTTTGCCCACATGCTGTGTAATGACACCATTCAGTTGGTGCTCTCCCCAATATTCTTTATGCTTTTTCAGTTCTGGCAGAAGATCCCTAAGATTCTTTGTTCATTGTTAATTTTCTTTGCAGCAACGACGGTGAATATTTCTCCTTTAAACCTTGGTGTGATGTCCCTTGAACGCTATGTGGCTATTTGTTTCCCTTTACACCACAGTGAGATGGTCACAAAGAAAATGTCTAGTCTTTCAATCGCCGTTATCTGGTTCTTGGGCTCCATCAGTGTTGTAATAGATATCCTTCATTCACTGATAGTCAATCCATTGTCTTTTAAGAATCCCATGTACTGTACTCGAGAGATGTTTATTTTTTCACAATGGCAAAATGATTTGAATCAAGGGATCGCAGGGTTTTTCTTTGTGGCAGTAACAGGTATTATTTTTTTCACATATGTCAGTGTCATACTCGCAGCTCGATCTGCGTCAGCAGACAAAGATAACGCTAACAAGGCCTGGAAGACAGTCCTGCTCCACTTCGGACAGTTAATACTTTGTCTGAATAGTTTGTTGTATGGAACAATTGAGAGAGCCCTCATCATGGTCAACAGCCGTCAGCTTTTTATAAATCTTCGTATTGTGAATTTTCTTGTTGTTCTCATTCTCCCTCGATGTCTGAGCCCCCTGATCTACGGCCTGAGAGACGATGCTGTTCGGCCCTTATTCCTCTACTATGTCAGGTGTGGAACACAAAAGGTCAAGCCCTCTGTAACAGCACACTGAGATACTCGGGGACAGAGAGTTCATCTATGATAGACTGCATCCTTCTAACACCAGTGAGAGCTCCGACTGCATTAAGAGTTCTTGGAGCGGTTGACAGTCACTTTTTTTTTTTTTTTTTTTTAAATATGTTTTAGGCTTTTTGCCTATAATTTGATATTTGATAGGATAGTAGAGAGAGTGTAAATGTGGAAATGAGTGGGAGAAAGAGATGGGTAAGGATTGGGAAATTGCTTTGGGACAGACTCAAACCTGGGTCCCTGAATTTATGGCATGATGCTTTGGCCCTCTGAGAGATGGCACCTCGACAATCAATTTTATATATGAAGAGTTCAGATGCAAAACCCCTTAACTCCACTTGACCACTTTTTGAGAAAAAGTCCATTTTTTTTATCAGGCGTTTAGAGTGTTTTGATTGTAGACAGATATTTTAGACATGGCGGGGAGCATGTTTTATTTAATTTTTTTCACAAAAAACATTTAATTTACATATTCTAGATTTATACAGGATTCACACAATATCATTAACTCAGTTTTCACAAAAATTGTGTTTAGGGGGTTTTGCATCTGAACTCTTCATATCTACTATAGTAAAACATATTTCTAATGGTAAAAATACATGAAGTTGTTCAGCTGGCTTGACTATGATGTTAAATAGTAAGCTTGTTTGAATCATGATTATTATAACTGTTCATTAAACACTCTACAAGACAAAATACTGCAACACCAATGTGTGTGTAGTACTAACATCATGATGATGTCAGAGGCTCTATGGTGTCACCTATCTCCTCACTGATACTGGCGTTATTCATTATTAACATGAGTACTTTTCAGAGTTTTATAGAGGGCCTATAAAGATATAATTGCACAATATTTGATCTCAGTGACATGCAGGAATGTGTAAAGGTAAATGGAAAAAAAAAAAGAATTTTGAATTACTTTGAGTTTCCTTCATTGTCATTTTTGTAACCACCTTGGACTTCCTGTTAACATAGTTGTTGGCATACATAATGTTTCACATCATTTAAGAAATACTTTTCCTCGTTTATGTTGCCTTAACCAAAATGACTGAACTATTGGTTGGATTCGTAACATTTCAAAATCCAACCAATATTTGTCATTTTGGATCTAATTAAACCAACATTTCAGTAATTGTTATCTTTAAAAAATCTTGTTTTACTGTTCCTTTTTTAAGATAACATGAAAAACACAACACATGGCAAAAACCCCGCAAACAGAAACTCCCGTGCCCGACGCAGTACACAATACAATCAAAGTAAGAGGTGGTCTTCTGGTGAAACAACTGTAAATAACTATAAGAACTGAAGTAAACTAAAATCATACAGAAAGTGACCACCAAAGGAAAACAAAAGGATGTAATAACCAAAGGTTAACTTAATAAATCAGCCATAATAAGTATTTAACACAAAAGAAGGTGAGGGTGTGCCAGCGTCTCAGCCTGGCGATTTCCAAACTAGAATCACAAGTGGTATTTAGTCTGGAGGCCAACCTATTGTTTTTCTCGTAGCGAAAGCGTCGTTTTCATTTGTCCAGAACCATATATTGGGCGCTACGAATGTCTATCATAGTGTCTGTACATAGCTCAGAGCCATTACGTGACGTAAAATGCATGCTAGTCCCTTTTCGTTCTGTGATTGGATACCTAAAGCAGGCGAGAAAATCGGCCATGGTCAACATGCTGCTTTTCAGAGTGAAATGAAATAAGCGTGCAGGCTAGCGTCTCTTTAGGCCGAAGCGCTAAATCAAGAGAAGGCAACAGCCACCATGGAAATGGGACGGCTGTGATATTAGTGGGCTGGTGCCAATTATATAGGTCAGTAAGGCAGAAGCACAACATGTTCCACCAACAGGAAATGACAGGAAACAAATGCTGGGAAGGAGTAAGTCAATTAGCAGAATACAGAAACAGCCATTACTAACCTCTTCACCACATTCAATAACCCGTTCAAAAAACACTTCTGCCTCTTCTTCTGTCCTCAACAATGCAAGGAAGATGGCTATAGAAGCCCTAGGTACTGCTTATGTTCTGGGTCCTATATTCCCTGGGTCCACTCCGTCAACTACATTGCAACACATCCACAGCATGGGGAGGCGAGCGCGCTAACCACTTAGCTAAGAGCCCAACGATTAA
>JAODXP020000395.1:0-10000 GCA_027497455.2 Sardinella longiceps | reverse complement strand
CACTGATATGTGGTATTATTATGTGTCAAAGAATAAATACAGCAAGCACTCAACAGTTCAGTTTTACTTTTAGGGCGGCAGCCAGAATCGTCTGTGAGGTCATTAAATAAGTAAAACTGAACTCTTGAGTGCTTGCTTTATTTATCCTTGTCATAGCTTTAGATTCCAAGTCCAGAATGTTTAAACACCCAGTCAAATATAATGTGAGGTGTTGAGCACGCTTCCTTGTTTAAAAGTATTATGTGTCAAGAAATGTCAAGTGTGTAATTTTTGCTTATTTGATGTGCCAAATTCATGCCGCTAGTACTGTATATGTGTAGATTTCTAGGCTATTGTGTTTGTGTACATGTCCAGAATGCAGATATGTGTTTGTGATATGTATGTATATGTGTGTGTGTGTGTGTGTGTGTGTGTGTGTGTGTGTGTGCGTGTGTGTCAAGTTCATGATGCATTGATGTGTGTTTGGCTACATGTCCATATGGCTGATATGTGTGTGTGATATGTGTGTGTCAGGTTCTTGATGCATTGATGTGTGTTTGTGGACATGTCCAGAATACAGATATATGTGTGTGTGATATGTGTGTGTCAGGTTCTTGATGCATTGATGTGTGTTTGTGGACATGTCCAGAACGCAGCTGTAGTTAAAGTCCAAAGCATTCCGTGTGTGTCTGCCTCTATGAGGAAGTAAGAACAGGTGCTGATTGGCCCAAATAGTGATGAATTTTGATAGGAGTCTCTGCTAATTGGCTGATGAATTTTGATGGATTACATTCTTGTCTCTGATTGGCTGTTTGTTATACTAGAATGCCGGAGTGGATGAGAGTCACGCCCTGATTGAGTGGCGAGGGGCGGAGCATTGTTTCGTCATCACAGATCTTGACTCTTCCCATGGAACCTACGTCAACGGCTGCCGCATCCACAACGCCAGCGTGCGTCTGTCGCCTGGAGACCAGATACACTTCGGCTACGGAGGATCTGCTTATGAGCTCACTGTGGACACCAGCACACCGGTACACACGCACACACACACACACACACACACACACACACGTA
Source organism: Sardinella longiceps (assembly GCA_027497455.2). NCBI lineage: Eukaryota > Metazoa > Chordata > Actinopteri > Clupeiformes > Clupeidae > Sardinella > Sardinella longiceps. The sequence continues at coordinate 8,947 of JAODXP020000395.1, read as the reverse complement.
TAGTACACACACACACGCACGCACGCACGCACGCACACACACACACACACACACACACACACACACACATAGCGTGCATCTGTCTCCTGGAGACCTGATACACTTTGGCTATGGAGGATCTGCTTATGAGCTCACTGTGGACACCAGCACGCCGGTACACACACACACACACACACACACACACACACACACACACACACACGCACGCACGCATGCACGCACACACAGACACACACACATAGTGTGCATCTGTCTCCTGGAGACCTGATATACTTTGGTTATGGGGGATCTGCTTATGAGCTCACTGTGGACACCAGCACACCGGTACACACACACACACGCACGCACGCACGCACGCACGCACGCACGCACGCACGCACACACACACACACACACTAGTGTGCATCTGTCTCCTGGAGACCTGATACACTTTGGCTATGGAGGATCTGCTTATGAGCTCACTGTGGACACCAGCACGCCGGTACACACACACACACACACACACACACACACACTGACTAACAAAGCATACTGATGCTCTCAAACCCTACATTAGTGGACATATTGCTTCATATGTGTGTTTATTTATTTTATTTATTGGTTTATTTGGTAGGGACCATGCATATTTATGAACATTTTTGTATAAAAATACAGCCATGTAAATATGCCAGAATTAGTCAAAAGACTACTTTTCATCTGTAGTCCCCTGGCAGGTAACATAAAAACATATCTAAAAAAGACAAAAGACAAACAAAAAAACAAACATGGACAACACCAAAGCAGGTACAATGCTGACATGGACATCACCAAAAGGTACACATAAACATGACAATCTACTCCAAGACAGAAAAATCAAACATACATGCAGACAGCAAGCAGAAAAAGAAAAAGCAAGAACAGGTAAACAGATATACAGAAGCAACAAAAAAAATGACAAACAAACAAGCAGAAAAAGCAAGAAAAGGTAAACAATAAACAGATATACAGATATACAGAAGCAACAAAAGGAAGATGAAGAGAGAATATATAAGATGTATAACATTTAGTGATTGCATGTTTGGTATTGAAGGTACCACTGTCTTAGGTGATTTTTAAAGGTGTTGTAAGTGGGGCACTCTCTTATGTGGAGAGGTAGGCTGTTCCAAATTTTACCTCCCATTACTGACAGCACGTTTTGGGCAAAAGTGGTGCGTCTAAATGGTATGATGGAGTCTCCTTTTACAGAGGCCCGTGTGATACCACTGCTTTCACGTCTTTGAAAGAAGCTTTGCAGTGGGGGAGGGGCAAGGTTGTGTGACACTTTATACATAAAACACGCATACTTGAAGTTTTTAAAATTATCAAAACTTAAAAGTTTATGCCTCTGTAGAATACTACAGTGATGAAAAGACAGGGTCTTTTTATCAAAGATTTTTAAAGCTTTTTTATAAAGAGATTCAATGTTTTTAAGTGTGGTCATGCTAGTTAATGACCAATTTATAAAACAATACTCAATGTGGGAAAAAATCATAGTAAACAAAAACAGCTTGGCGGTTTTTGTGTCGAGAAATGGCCTTGTTTAAAATTCTGTAAGTTAAATTGAACTTTATGTGTAATACTTTTTATGTGACTTTTAAATGTTAGTGTTGTGTCATAGAGCACTCCTAAGTACTTAAATTTGTCCACAAGGACAAGTTCCTGTCCTCTAAGAAACACATTTGATTGTGACACTTTCATATTCTGTTTAGTGAACACCATACAAACTGTTTTTTTGGTGTTGAGGTATAGACAAGATGTAGTGAGCCAGTTATCAATGTCAGACATTGCAGATGTAAGTGTGGCTGCTACCTCTTGATAGTTTTTGCCGTGAGTGAAAATTACGGCATCGTCAGCATACAGCTGAATATCAACATTTTTGCATGCATCAGGTAAATCATTTATGTACAATGTAAACAAAATTGGGCCAAGTATGGAGCCCTGAGGGACCCCTACTGGGCATTCACTAAATGGAGACTTTGAGTCCTTAACACGAACACATTGCTTCCTACTGGACAAATAGGATTTTATCCAGTGGAGAGATTGCTCAGAGAAGTTAAAATATGTTAATTTAGATAGAAGAACTGCATGATTGACAGTATCAAATGCACGTTTTAAGTCTAGAAAGACAGCACCAACATAGGAGCTCTTATCTAAATAACCTTTGACCTTTTCTAAAAACAAACAGTTTGCCGTTTCTGTTGAATGGTGGGTCCTAAACCCAAATTGCATAGGATGGAGTGAGTTCTTGCTTACATTAAGATGTTGAATTAGTAATTTAGCCACCCATTTTTCTATTATTTTGGAAATGGCAGGCAAAATACTGATAGGCCGGTAATTGGCCATATCTGATTTTTTGCCCGATTTAAAAATGGGTGTGACCAGGGCCATTTTCCATGCTGATGGCACTATTGACTCTCTTAAGGACAGATTTATCAAATGTGTTATAGGCTGTATAAGTGACGCTTTATGTCTCTTCAACAGGTGCACATCAAGGCCATGGATATCTATGGCCTTGGAGTTTTTCAAGATGTTAATGATATTTGCTACTTCTATTTCAGTTATTTGTTGTAGTTGAAAAACTGGCTGTGTGTAGTTAATAGCACAGGCAGCATAATTGGAGGGGCTGAAAAGTTGGGTTATTTCATACACAGAGTCAAGAAAAAAAGTATTTAATGCTGTAGCTATGGTTGTTGGGTCTGAGACAAGCTCAGAATTAATTTCCAATTCTAATTCTTTATTGTCATGATTTAGTTTTCGACCAATGAGTTTATTGATGGTTTGCCATATCTTTTTGCCATTTCCTCTTGCCTCTTCAATGGTGTTAATGAAAAAGTTGGCTTTGGCTCGTCTTAAAGTTTTTATTACCTTATTTCTCAATGAAGTGAATTTTTGCCTATCTGTTGTAAGGCCAGATTTTAGGGATTGCTTTAGGGATTGATCTCTTTCTTTCATAAGTTTTCTGCATTCGTCATTAAGCCAGGGCAATGTATCCCTGCTTTTCTTTTTACTCCGTTTTTTGAGAAATGGCTCCATAATTTTCTTAATTGTTGAGGTGAATTGATCACTATCACTCTCCAGGTTTCCAGAGAGGACCCTGTCCCATTCAACTTCTTTTAATGCTACCCCTAGGTGTTGCTGTTGACCATTTGGAATTGCTTCATAATTACAAGTAGATACAGTTGGGGAATTGAAGCGATGTTTTTTAAGTTTTCTGGCAAATAGGATAATGTTATGGTCGGATAGACCGGTCATTAAATTGAATGTCTTTGTAATTCTTTCTGGTCTATTTGTAAATAACAAGTCTATAGTGGTTTCTGAGCGATTTGTGACTCTTGTGGGCTGTTCAATTAACTGTGTTAAATTAAAATAGTCTGTAATGGTTTTAAGCCTTTTTCTAGTACCCTTATCACTCCAGTTTACATTGAAGTCCCCCATCAATATAACCTCTTTATTCAGATCACAGCTGTGAAGAAGTTCTTTTAACTGATCATAGAATTCATGTGTTGCTGAAGGCTTTCGATACAAACAGATTAGAGAAAATGCCATTTCAGATGATAGTGAAACATTGACACCGACACATTCAATATCAGTTTCCCTCTGCCATTCAATCTCTTTACATTTCAAAGTACTTTTCACATATAATAAAACTCCCCCTCCCCTCCCATTGTCTCTGTCTTTTCTAAAAACATTATACCCAGGCATTGTAATAAGTGCCTCAGGTGAGGAACGGGTTAACCACGTCTCCGTTAGTCCGAGAAAGTCAACGTTAGAATTTACAAGCAAGTTTTCCAGTTGTTCGCGTTTTATTGTCATACTCCTAATATTTAAGTGTCCACCAAACAACCCTTTAACTTTGCATTGAGGGTCCCATACAGTTCGAGCTTGATTGAGCGTTTGGAAAAATGCAGTCTTACGATGTTTTCTTAGCACGGGATTCCTAGGTCTAGTTGCATTAGTCCTAACGTTAGTCAACTTTACATCAATGTCCGGTATATTTCGGCACTCACCGACGTTGTTTTGCCCGATGTTTCTTCTCAGTGGCGCGGCCTCTTTGGGGTTAGCACAGCTCTCAACGCCAAAATCCAGCATAGTCCCCGATAGCAAACGCACCGGGCCTGCGCCTTGCACTCGCAGCCTCGGAGCGGGCCCCGCTAAGCACGGTAATGGCACAGGTAGCCACGAGAACACAGGGGGTGAGTGGAGATGTGGAGATTGGAGATGGCTCATTGATTTAGCGGCGTAGATGGACTGGCCTTGCAACACCATGGGAGTGCTGGACAGTGGTGGAGGTGTTGCACCCATCACAGCTGATAGATTTTGGAGGAAAGCCATCAACAGGGCAACAACCTGCAGTGGTGAAGTTAGTCCTACAGCGCCGGTTTGTGTGTTCGCTGTTTGTTGCGGTCCGGGATTACGTTCAATATCACCAGCAAGAAGCAGTAGAAAGGTGAGTTGAACGAGCCCATTGCGTGGATTTGATGGCACTTCACGCGATGTGGAGGACACTTTGTTATGTCCATTGGTGTTTAGTTTGGCACACAACAGGTGTTGTCCACAGCTAATATAGCAGGCATTTTCTTTGTTAAGACGATGTTGCACAGACAGCATTAACAGCGCAGCGATGTAAGGAACTATAATCCAGTGATGTAAGGAAAGTTTGAGTTTAGATGGTTTTACACAGTGCAAACAACTCACAGCACCTGCCGAGCTGCATGTGTGCTCGTCTGCGTCCGCCATCTTGGATAGTAGATCATATATGCCAGCATCCAGTACAGAGTAGTCCTTTCTGAAAGGCTCATGCACCATTACACAAGAACAGCCATTTTTTTTAAAGTGTAGATCCGTACTTGGACTCCTTTACATGTTTACGTGTGTGTGTGTGTGTGTGTGTGTGTGTGTGTGTGTCGGCTAATAGTCCTGTTCTTTGGAAGTTTAGGCTATGTACATAAGAATGTTATCAGAGGGCTGCAGATGGGGGGGCTACAGAAAAAGGTGGCTATCATTGGTAGTAAGCAAATATGGAGACGAAGATGCTTTGTTTATCCTTGAAACTTGAATGTTACATTAATAAGTGTGTAAGCCTTGTAGATCTGTCACCATGTCATTGACTTTTCCCAAAGTGTTTGGATCTTGTATCATTTGCCTGTCTTCTGGGTCCCAATAAAAGTAATCAAATGTGTGTAGCTCCCTCTGCTGGGTCGTGTGTGTGTGTGTGTGTGTGTGTGTGTGTGTGCATGTGTGTGTGCACATGTTAATGTGTGTGTGTGTGTGTGTGTGTGTGTGTGTAGCTCCCTCTGCTGGGCCGGGATCAGAGTGCTGGACCTCCTGTGTGGATCAGGGAGGGGCCAACCATCAAGCCCCACCCTCCTATACGGAGCCCCACCCCTCGGACACGCCCAGCCAGTGCAGGAGCCAGACGCCCTGGGCAGGCCCAGACGCCAGTCACTCCCCCTCACAGACCAGGTAGCCAATCATTACTCTAATCCGTGTCACTGTAGACTGTAGCAGGTGGTCCGCACTGCACTCAGGTCTCTAACCCGCCACCCCACCAGCTACAACCAACTCCTGGCGTGGGAGTCTGACGCTCTAACCACTGAGCTGAAAGCTCAGGCTTCTAACTCAGCAATTAGAAACGCCCAAGGAATTGGGTTGTGAGCATTTACACATACTGCTGCCAGCTAGCCGGGCTAGCTGCCATTGGTTACATGACCAATCCCCCTCACAGACCAAGTAACCAATGCCTTCTCTAATCCATTCAATCCATCCATTCTAATCCACTCAATCATTTTTGTCGAGGGCCCCATGAGTAATGCAATTTTAATCAGATAATTTACATGTGCGACCACAAACATGTGTGAAGAGAAAATGTAAAGTTCCTCATGTTTCTGGCCTAATGCGCCACCACTTAATTTTGTATCCCTTTCCTGTTGGTAAGCAGGTCTTAAGATGCAGTTGCCAGGATTGTGTTTCAGAATGTTTTTTTAAACACGCAACATGCATCTACAATTCTTTTAAGCTTTTTAGGTGGGCTGCATGAAAGGGCCTCATCTGGCCCCCAGGCCCTATGTTTGACACCCCTTCTCTTATCCATATGACCACACCCCCTCACAGACCAATGGCGAATTCATCGGTCGTAACGTTTCGTAACGTAACGCCACAGTTCCCATTCATCCCTATGGGTGACGTAGTAAACGTTTTGTAACATTACGTTGTTTTGAAAGCGCCACAGGGTTGAGTTGAAGATGCAGAAACTGCAGCAACAGGAAGACTAGCCAATCACTGAGTTCTGCTGTCTGAGTAACAGGAAGATTAGCCAATCATTGAGTGTTCTGTGTGTGTAACAGGAAGTTGGCCTGGGAACACAGGAAGTCGAGGGTCCATTAGAACCCCAGTAGTGTCTCAGAGTCTGCAGTCACTTAAACACCTCCTGCAGGAGAAGGTGAACACACACACACACACACACACACACACACACACACACACACACACACACACACACACGTACTGTATAATATGTTTGTTTGTTTGATCTCCACTCAGTCAAACACTTATAGTTTTGTGCATGTGTACAGTATATAACACACACACACACACACACACACACATTAACACACACACACATGTTTTGTTTTCCCAGGAGGAGTGTGTGCTGCGTCTGGGTGATGAGGTGTGTCGGTTGGGTGTGTTTGAGAGCGAGTGTGTGAGGAAGGATTGTCTCATCTCCTCTCTGCGTGACGAGGTGTCCACACTCACACACCAGATCACACACACACAGGCTCAGGCCCACGTCACACACACACTCACCAGCCTACAGACTGAGATCAGCCTCAAGACCCAGCAGATACAGGAGCTCAAGGAGCAGGTACACACACACACACACACACACACACACACACACACACAGAGACACACTCACCAGCCTACAGACTGAGATCAGCCTCAAGACCCATTAGTACACACACACACACTCACTCACACACTCACACACACACACACACACACACACACACACACACACACACACACACACACACACACACACACACACTCACACACATACACACACACACTTACAGTAGCAAGTTGCAAGTGATCTATGAGTGAGTGTACAGTATATCTGAGTTTATGTCAATGTGTAGCTTTCTTTGTGTGTTATATTTTGTATGTAGTATGTATCTTTGCGTGTGTGTGTGTGTGTGTGTGTAGCTGTATGAACTCCAGGTGTCTGGTGAGCAGGTCAAGCAGTCAGTAACGGAAAGAGACTTAAAGATCACCAGCCTCAGAGCCCAGCTGGACAGACTCAAGGATGACAACACCAGGAACGCAGGTACACACACACACACACACACACACACACACACACACACACACACACACACACACACACACACACACACTCACACACACACACACACACACACAGACACATACACACACACACACACACACACACACACACACACACACACACACACTCACACACACACCATCCAGTTAGTGTCCAAAAGTAACGGCACAATTATAGACCCTTTTTGAAGCTACGTCACAATTCCATGAGTTGAGTTTTGGAGGCAGAAAATCGTCTGTTCTGATAGACATGGCTGTAAATTTGACAACTTTCCCCATCTTTGAAAATATAGCTTGTCATCATAATATAACTCAAGAATCTATTTCTTAACACGATATGATTCACAAACAACAAAATATATGTCCACCAACATGATTGAACGAGTACCCAAAGTTCAGAGACTGAAAGTAGCACAGGTGGCTATCTGCCTCTTTAGGGCTGCTGGATAACGTAGTGATGCCTATGCCTACTGCCACCGGAGCGACCTCTCTCGATTTAAACCACTTGTCAAAGCAAACAAACTTATCGACAGTCTCCACATATTTAACCGAACACAGGGATTTTGTATCACTTTAACACTACGCCTAAAAGCTAAACTTTACCACCGAATAACCCGCTAGCTTGTTAGCTGACGGTAGATCGCCTACCTTGTTAAGTGACGTTACTAACGTTAGTCGTTTTCCCATAGGATGCGCATTTCTCTTGAAGTGCACCTTAACTCATACAATTTGTAAACACTGTAAGGCATACGGGATCGCTACTGTAGTTGGATATTATTTAGTATACATCTGATAGATTACGCCAAAATTATAAAATGTAGGATTAGCTGTTGAGAAAGCATTAAAAGGCAGTGCTGAAAACGGTCACTTTTGTATGGTTCTGATAGCTTCTGGAGGCTTTCTGCCTCCAGTTGCAGTTTATAGAATGTTAGAACACGGAATGTTTACAAACACAGAAAGGGTCTATACAAGAATATTCTATGACTGTAATACACTATCAATTAAGAAGAACATGGAGCCTGCTGATATTAAAGTAATACTCACAGAGTTGTTTTAAAGTGCTGATAGTAGGAATGGGAGTCTGGGTGTTTTCAAGTAGGACACGAGCATGTAGCTAATACTTGAGTGAATAGTGAAGACTTAATCACTTAATAGTCTTTTTGTTGTTTTCCTGTGTGTGTGTGTGTGTGTGTGTGTGTGTGTAGGTCTGGTGTCCGGCCTACGGAGTGACCTCTCCTCCAGAGACACACACACACAGAAGCTCACTGCTGAGCTGGAGCGACTGAGACAGGACATCAGACACAAGGATGCACAACTGCAGAACCTCTCCAACAAGGTCACACACACACACACACACACACACACACACACACACACACACACACACACACACACACACTTGCCTTCAAATACATGTATGTCTCTCTCATGTTCCTGTAGTTCCCCAAGGTCTCAGTCACACACACACACACACACACACACACACACACACACACACACACACACACACACACACACACACACTTGCCTTCAAATACATGTATGTCTCTCTCATGTTCCTGTAGTTCCCCAAGGTCTCAGT
>JAODXP020000394.1:2500-5000 GCA_027497455.2 Sardinella longiceps | reverse complement strand
TCCGCACACCGGTTCCGACAGCATTGCGGAGCACTTTCGAATCCGACAATTTCGCCTAGCATCTAGCACAGTAGCCTGTGAAATTAACATTGGATGTCAATGGGCGGCTCCGACAAAATAGACTTCAATCGTAATTCACAATCGGCGGCGGAAGAGTCCGGTGCCGGTGTGCAGGGTTGCATTGAAAACAATGGAATAGAATGTTGGAAGCCAAGTGCTCAGCACTGTATCGGAACCGGTGTGCGGTGGCCTTCAGTCTGTTTTTGTCTGTCTGTCTCTGTCTATCCATGTCTATTTGTTTTTTGCTTTTCAAAATATCAGTGAAAATAATAAAGAAAACGTGTGTTAGTTTACTGTACATTTTTACTGCAAGTAGTCTCTTTTTTTATTATTATTTTTTCTGACCAAGACACCCACATATACTGTATGGTTTGTGTGTGCGTTTGACAGGCCATTAAAGTAAAATATGTCTTATAGTTTGTGTGTTTGTAACTTACTTCAACTAATGTCCCAACTTCTACACACATTTTGCATCTACCCTCCACCACCACCGTCCTTAGTCTGCATAATGTTTGATAGATAAGTGTGTAGCATTTCATGATAACCATCCTCTATAAACGGTTGTTAAGTAGCTTATCAATACGAGTAAGTAGTCAATTAACTGATTATAGCGAATAGTTAGAAGTTTGGTAACAGTAATTAACAGAAATGAAATTTCACAGTATAGTTACTTTTTTAGTATAAGCTAACGATTAGTTTAGTTTGTTATGGCTAAATAATAGAATAGAAAAAAAAGTAATGGAATTAAGTGATATTACTGATAGAATCCACTAACTTTCCAATTAGTTTTTTACTTACTTTAATAAGCTATTTAATAGCTATTTTACTGAGGACCTGGAGTTGATTCCCACGGACCCTGAAGAACCTTCCAGACCACCACTGAGGTGTTCCGGAAGTTTCTCTCTGTGTTCTGCTCCTGTCGGTTACCGGGTCTCCAGGCAGCAACTCCCGCCCACATCAGCGTCAGGGATCAGACAGCCAATCAATATCATCGATTTTTTTTTTTTTTTTTTTCTCCCTCCTGGTGGGAGCCTGTGGGGGGTGGCATAACTCTGAAGTTTATTCATCCAGACAACCGTGGACACATGCCTTTTTTGTTTTATTATTACGTACTTTATTTTATTATTTTTATTATTCTTTTTGTTTTTCTTTCTGTTAAGGTGTTACATATTGTATAAACAATTTGTTGTCCAAGGCAGTCTTTGTCTTTAAGGAATTAACCGGTAGCCCTGTTGTTCCACATTGCTTAGTACTGTCAATAGCTCTTACTGTAGAACAACCGCATTTCGTGCAACACAGACCGAAATAGCGAAACGGAAGCCGATGCTAACAGATCAGCCCGATAAGGTTTTGTTTTCATACACCAGTTTCTGGAACCGTTAGCTGCCGTGTTTCACCCCCTTTAGCTTTGAGATGTGGCTATTCTCTTAGGGCATCCCTTGGCACTGTTAAAGAGCAGGGATACTGTATGTGTTGAGTCACTCCGGATAATTACCTCCGTCAAGGAGGTTATGTTTTCGCCAGCGTGTGTCTGTCTGTCTGTGTACAACATAACTCAAAAAGCACTGCACAAATATGGATTGTGTGAATTGGGACGAGTAAGAACTGAATCGATTTTGGTGGTGATCGATGATCCAGAATACCACATTGTCTTGTCGGAGGTCTGCACTCCCTGAGCGCTTTTCTAGTTCCTTTATAAAAAGCTTCAATTCATTAGGCTAGTTCATGTTCAATCATTATTAAGCATCCAACATGTTTGGGCCTCCAGAAGGCCTCATCGGACCATTGGATATTGTATAAGTGTGCTGGGAGAGGTTTTGGCCATCGAAGTCTGCATTGAAATCTTATGATGCTGATATTGATACTGATTTGAGTTCAGCTACTTGACAGAAAATCCATCTCCAATTGGCCCGTGCACACACTGCACTGTGTTCCTGTGTGTGTGTGTGTGTGTGTGTGTGTGTGTGTGTGTGTGTACTGCACTGTGGCAGTCTTTAAGAGTGTGTTGATTTTTATCATGGGTTGGGCTGGGGAGTCGTTACTCTTTCAGATCTAAAGTGATATTGCATGAGTTTGTTTTAGACATCTGGGCAAGGGCCAGAGTGTATGCTTTTAATTAGTGTGTGTGTGTGTGTGTGTGTGTGCGCGTGTGTGTGCGTCTGTGTGTGTGTGTGCGTGTGCGTGTGTGTGTGTAAAGGCCGTGGGAGTTTTCAACCTTTGTCCACAGTCATTGTTGATATCTCTCTGGTTTTGTATCTGTGGTCTGAGTGGTTCTTGTGATGAGTGGTTCTCAGCTGAGAGAAGAGGAGGGGAGGAGAGGAGGAGAGGCGGCCTCAGTCAGTGTGTATCTGATTCCACTCATTTGCAGCAGAACAGAGAGTCCCAGTGTCCCTGTCTTAAGAGGACTGTGTGTGTGTGTGTGTGTGTGTGTGTGTGTGTG